>JBBPCS010020261.1:0-25557 GCA_037974645.1 Hollardia meadi
TGTGTGTGTGTGTGTGTGTGTGTGTCTGCACTCATAAACCACACTCTTGTTTTACTTGGTCACCACACTGTTTCTTCTTCCTGAAGGAAAAGCTCGGCGGATCAGATGTAAGATTGCAGCAGACTGTCTCCACAGTTAACTTTTCTAATTAGATCTTTGGAGTGATAGAAGGGGGAAGGAAAGTGGTGAAGTGGGATGGAAACGTGGAAAAGATTACAGTAGAGAAACAGCAAAGTTCATACAAGGAATCTAATAAGTTTGGAGTGGGACAAAGAGAATGGGAGAGCCAATTGTACTTTTTTTTGGAGTATAAACTGAAGTCTTGTTATAAAAATCAAAACTTTTCTTCAGTCATACACAACAGTTTCTTTGGAATAATGTCTACAATAGTGAATCTTGTACACACAGACACAAGTGAGATAAGAGATTTGTTTATCAGTTACAGGCTGTTTTTTCTGAAGTGACCTTTTATCATTTGTATAAATATCATCACACCCACAGCCCCTTGTATATGTTTTCATCTCTCTCATTCCTCCCTTACTGTTTTCATACCTAATTTCTTACACAGCGCTCACTCACTGAACCAGACTCACTGGCTCCTCAGGCTCACCTGAGCATAACACTGTTACGTGTGTATGTGTGTGTATGGTTGGAGAGCATCATCACAGCACTGTGAACTTTGATATCCTACAGCATGTGGGGGCTCCACACCTCCACTCCCGTTTCTTAATCCTTTGTATGATCTCATGCAATCCTGCCTAACCCTTACCCCACCCCGATGCATTCAAAACACACACACAAACACACACACGCACACCTACTCCACCTCTCCTTATTCACCCTGGCCTATATTTGTGTTTGCTTAAACCTTTTTACTGATGTCAAATCATTTATTATTTAAAAAACCCTCTAAGTCACCAATCAACAACAGTAAGCTGCAATATAAAGCACCTGTCATTAATTTTACGTTATGTAATTGTAAAAAAAAAAAAAAAGCTGCTATGTCAGGGCCTTTTCCAACCACCTATCTATTGTTTTCTTTGTTTATCAGATATGTTGTTCCTTCAGGGCTCAGAGGTCATCTTTAAGGTGGCCTTGAGTCTGCTGAGGAGCCACAAGCCTCTGATCCTGCAGCATGAGAGCCTGGAGTCCATAGTGGACTTCATCAAGACCACGCTGCCCAATCTGGGCCTGGTGCAGATGGAGAAAACCATCAACCAGGTTAGAATAACAAACAGTCAGTAATATGTGTCTAGCCCCTTAATCACTGGACTGCCTAACTAAAATTACAATACAAAGTGATTCTTTTTATGGACCTCATCTTATTTATTCTAAATGAGGTTGTTATAGTAATAAAGTAATAGTTTTAATCATCTAATCATTGCTAAACAATAATCTTGCATTACTCTTATGCTGTATTCTTATTGTCAACAGCTTGTTCTCAATACTTTCAAACTTCCCCAGCATCTTCTTTGGTACTCAGACCAAAACCAGTTGTTTCGATTGAAAACATAAATCCTTTCAAATGGGAAATGGGTGACGGATATAGTTTCGTTTTTAAGAAGAAAAAAATCCTAAAACAGCTGTGTACTGTTTTAAACAAATGTTACTCAAACAGGAGTAAATAGTGGATTTGGTGGGGATTATTTTCAGACAGAGATTAAGGGGCACTCAAGTTTTTTTAGTTGTGCACCTGCAAGTTGTAGGACGAGATGTAAGATTAAAAAAAAAGAATGGTCAATATTGAATCAGCATGGACTGAAAGATCCAGACTCCTACTACTCCTCCTAAATGCTCACTTCTTTTTTTCATATGCGGTGCACTAGTATTTACTGAAACAGGACATCAGCATCATGGTGGCCATATCTAGTAGCCTTTCTGATCTTGTGCATCTGAATGTAAATATGTGATGTCACTACATGTGCTCAAGAAATTCTTAAACTTCCCTCAGTTCACTAAATAGATGTGTCTCATCATAATATTTGATTATACCACTCAAGGCCGTGATAAAGAGACACTATTGTTTGCTTTATGACGAAACAAGAAAACAGGGAATGATATTCTGATTGAGTGCCAGATGCTATCAATGTGAACCACACCCTCTTCTTGTAACAGCTGATGGGTGGAGTATCACTGAAGTAATGTATCCTTTAACCTCATGCGTCAGTGTTCCTGGTGGAAAAACAAGGACAGTACTGTACGTCAATAACATCAGGCTCAAGTTTGGAATGACTGAAATAACCAAACAAACAAAAGAGTCAGACACTTCCTTGTGTAACGTAATGTTTTTATCAGTCAAGGTTCAAGGTATCTTTATTATCCCCGGGGGGCAATTTGATTCATAGCCAGCAGTACTACATAAACATCAACTAAAACAAATAAATACAACAACAAATATCAAACACAAATTCTCATGTAAACTGATGTCAAGACACAACATTTAATATTAGCGGGTTCAGTAATGTAAATTGTCAGTTGTCTTGAGATGGGGGTATCTAACATGTCAAAAACGAGTAGAGAGATGTTATCAAGGTGTGCAACAGTTTAGAACGTATGAATTCACCTTATAATTTGCATAAAATAGCAAAAGGTTGTTGAGTCACGCTCCAGCTTGCCGGTACCCTCAAGTGCTACTTATCAGTTTGTCAATGTGTTAACTGTGTTGTGACTCATCAAAAAAGAAAGGCGTTTACTTACAGGATGTTTATTTTGGATTATGGAGTAATATAGGTACAGGTACGACAAATTTCAGCTTCATACTATATTTTGTTCATAGTTTTGGTCATCATTCCTATCGGTAATGAAAAATAAAATGTTACAAGTTTTAAACAAACTTATTAGAAGAAAAAAAACAGACAATGCTCATATTACTGTCATATTATTCTATACGTGCCACATTTGTGCAATCAGGAGTCATGGGAAAAAAAAAAAAAAGTTTTGTTTTTTTTTCCAATTAACAAATGTCCTCTCTGGACTCTAGGGTCACAAAAAATATAAACAAGAAGAAAAGATCCAAAGCAACTTATATACCCAGTCAGTGCTGGGAATTTTACACAAACAATTAGGTTCTCTTGTTTCAAACATAGTGGTGTTGAGCCAAAGAATGTGTTGTATACTTTAAGTATCCACACAACAATCACAATAAGTGAAAAAAAGGAATAATAATAACAACATGTATATGATTCACATTCTATTACATTTGTACGATGCTGTGAAATATTAGGTGTAAAATAAACATTGTCTTCTCATTTTTAGCAGCTGAAGGGTTGGCAATTTTTATCACTCTTGATAGTTTGTTTTTAAAAGCATATCAAATCTTCTCTAAATGTTAAATGTTGTTTTAGTAACCCAGCCACATTTAAATGGTTGGGGCAGTCATTTTCTTCCTTTATGTGAGTATACATTTTTTCTATAGGAAGGAAAGAGTTTCTAAACTGAGGTGAGGTTCACCGTCGATTCGAGGGTGTTAAATAAAAGATCCGGTTCTCTGAGCGTTCTCTTGTGCGTTTACGAATGTTTGCTGTTTACAATCCGAGGCCCAAAATGTTCAAGATTGATTGCTGTCAATCTTTTCAATTATTTTGAAATCATTGCTGCACATTGTAACCACTTTTTTTTTGTGCATTAGGTTTGTGCGATGGATGTGTCCAAGCAGCTGCAGGCCTATGAGGTGGAGTACCATGTCTTGCAGGATGAGCTACTGGACACACCCCCGACCCTCAACCAACACCAGCGAGCTGCACAGCTGGAGAGGACCAATCAGAGCCTCCGACAGCAGAACCTTGACCTGCTGGAGGAGTTGCAGGTACACACACACACACACGCAAATAAAGACACAAGTTATGGTCTCTTTTACTTTTTCCATTTCAACCGTCACTCTCTCCCACCCAGGTGTCACATGCTCGTGTCTCCGGCCTGGAGAGTCAGGTGGAGACTCTGGCCCAGTCCGAGAGCCAGCTGAGGGAGCAGGTTTCTGCACTGGAGGAGGAGAAGAAACAGCTTGCTAGCGCCGTCACACGCCTCCAGGACCTCCTCACCAGCCTTGGCATACACACCACCCCTGATGGACACACACTCTCCCCCGCCCTCTGAAAGACATACATTCACAGCACCAGCAAAAGTGGAGGGGCTGGCGAACACGACTGTGGACTCCCTTCTCCACCCTCTGGCTCTTCCAGAGGGTTCATAACTGTACCTAATAATCTTCCAAATGGTAATGTCGACCAGAGGAGGAGCCGGTTGTGGAAGGCCAAAGAAGAGAAGGTCGAGTGAGACGACCAGACGGCTCCCTACCTCAACTTTTATCCCCTTCCCAGCTCGTGAATGTTTTAATGAAAAGAGGAAATACAGAAAGCAGAGAGGAGAAGAATGGAAATATAACAAAAATGGGGAAGGTGTTAAAAAGAGAAAGAAAAGTATTATCCCAAAATGCATCCAGTGCCCTCTTCCAACTCTTTAAAAAATATAAATGAACATGTTATTTGACCAACAATCCCCAAAGATAGCACTGTCCCACTGGGCCTCTACTGTAAAAACAAAACAGTTACATTTGCACCTGTGCTTGTATGTATGTGTCATTGAATGTCTGTGTCTTCACTCATGTGTTTTATGCTCATGCGAGAGGGTTTGTATGGATGTGTCGGATGCAAAGAGGCTGAAATAGCCAAGGAATGTCCTTGTAAATGTAAAGCCAGCTCGAACAAAGAACATTTAATTCATCAACCTTATACATAGTAAGTAGCAATACAAAGAAGAAATGTTTCCAAAGAAAAAATAAGTGTTGCAGGAAAGTGAGATGAAGGGACGGGTGAAGAAATAAGTGTTTATTTTTCTGTTATAAAAGATGAATATGGCTTAATATGATGTTGGATCTTGGATGGCAGCGCTCGTATTCAGAGGTCAGAGGTGAACTATTTTTGATTTCTCCTCCTCCTATTTCTAGCCTTCCGCAGTTTTTCTTTCCCATTCCTGTATGTTTTAAACTTCATTTATTTCGAGTATCTCACAGGAAGAGTATCACAATAAATCCAGTCCATTTCACATCCTGTTTTTTCACCTTTGAATACACATCGATCCATCTGTGTAGAAAGGGAAATAGATGCAGTCTCAGCAGAAAGGATTAAATCAGTAGCTTTGTGCCTTTCTAGTGAAGGGAAGTACCGACTTTTACAGATCAGTTACTTTAAATGACTGAAAAGCACACTCGTGTCTGAGACTTCAAATAGGTAGCCTCTGCTGTTGAGTCAATCTGTCAGCTACAAGTCATTTACTGTATTCAACACACTGAATTCCTGCTCCCCGAGCTGCAGCTCGGCGTGTATTTTAATGTATTACATTGTGTCTGTTTGCTTGAGCACTTCACTGGTGGCAACAAATCTGTTGATTTACACTGTCAAGATATTTTACCTTTACTCCAGACTGTCTTTGCACATGTGTTTTGTTTTAATTGATTTTTGCTGTAATTGTTCTTCTGTACTTTGAAAATAGATTTCATATCCTTTCAGCACATCGGAGGTCAATTTTATTTTGCGTGTTTGCCTTTATACAGAATGAAGTTACAGGTGTCAGACTGTTTAAAGATGGTGTAGGTTTACCAGCTCCTGTCTAAACATGCCAGTCACTTTGAATGCTATGGCCTTGATATTAGGTTTCATGTATATGGAAATATACTGTAGACATTATTCAAAACACAGACACACGTTTCTTACCAGGAACTTCTCCTGGGGTTGAAAGAAAAACATGTTGGGGCAAGTTGTGGTGCTGTCAGTATACATGTGTGTACACAGAAAAACAGTGGAAAGTTCACCGGAAAATGTATTAAAATACGTAATAAAACTGTGAATTTGGCATAAGAATAGTTTTAAATAACAAAAGGGCATCTCAGGCCTCATTACAGACTTTAGACAGATATAATTTTTTATGTACATACGCTGCATTGCCAAATGTTCTTTTTTTTTTTCAGGTGTTCCTGTATTTTTGTATTGTTTTGTTAAAGAATGCATTTCGTCAGAGTCCGGCTCTAACAGAAGTATACGATAACGTGTGAGCTCCCAGAAAGACCTTTTTCTCCTCACATTCCTAAACCTGTTTGAGGTCCTTTGAGTGAACCCATTAATTAACCAGCTGGTTAGGCATGAACCGACTATTTAGGATGTTTGTGTGTGCAAAATAACTAGATAAACGTCATTTGAAAAATTATTATTATTATTTTTGGTTAGAGAAACATTTGTACAATTTACTGTACTGGTAAATCATGGTAAAGCCACCACAGCACTAAAGCGATAACATTCATAAAAGCACCATAGCCACACACTCTCTAGCCCCTTTTATGCGGCCTGTTCAAGGTATGACTGTTGGCTTTCATGGCGCCTTGCCGTTTTGCCTCTGAGCCGGCAGCAGAGGTAGTAACGGCACCGAATCGCCGTCTGTATAAAAGTAGTGAGGCGGCAGGACGGTAAGAGTGACGGTAAGCAGTGAACAAGAGCAATGGAGTCGCACCCTCTCTGTTAACCAATTTCCACGCTGCTGAATTGTTGAGCAAGACACTTGCTGTGTTCCAATTCTATACTTTAGTGTGTTTGCAGTTCGTATAAAAGAAAGCAACATATTTATAGCTGTGCTAATTAGTATTTTTATATTCACAATGGATAAAATGACTGCATACAATGTATTAAAAAAAAAAAGTTGCTCATGGTGATTAAACCCACAGAAAATTATCACCTGACTGCAGTTGCTCTCAGCATGTTAGCTTCTTTTAGATCATTGTTTTGGTTTTTACGGCATGCAACTTGAGTTTACTCTCATCAGCCTTGCTTCCACATACAGCAGCTGTTTTTATTGAAAAGGGTCTAAAAACCCACTGTATGCTGGTGAACACTGGACTATTATGCAATTAAAGGGCCAAATATTTCCCTCGAGTTGGGAGAGACCAAAATTAGAGCTAAAAGGCCGTAAATATTGCACTTAAATTCATCAGGTGGACAGATGCGTGACCATTTCCAAATGAATGATAATGTTGCTCCATAACAGCTGGATGTGTAAGTAAGCAAAGTGTTAATAAGATCTCCAAATCAACTTTAAACATGATAACATGTCAGTGTTGTGTTTGCAACTTGTTCCTGCTGCCTCTGAATGTCCCAAAAATTAGTTAATGCAGGTTTAACCGTAACTGGAAATGATAAAATAAGTGTACCATCAAACAGTATTGTATGTATTAGATTGCACACGGCTGCTTTTGTCAGTTTTCCTTTGTGGACTACGCGCTCAAAACATGCTCATAAGTTATTGCTTTGTAACTGTCACATTTGTTATATGTTATATTCTCTTTTCTCTGTCTTCCACATTTGCAGTCTACTTCGCTAACAAACTACGACATAAATGCTAAAAAACATGTATGATAGCTACCGACTCCCCTGACAGATACAGAAATGCTGCTCTGTAAACAACCTTTGACCTACCCTGCCCTGGATTAGGGCAAGACTAAAGACTTTCCCTACAGGGATCAAACAAAAATCACATTGTTATTCATCATAGACCACAATTAGCCAGTGAACTGCTGCACTGATCGCTCTGCTTTAAAGACACAGCTCAAGTCTTGATCCAAACCAAACACCACACCTGAATGGAGATTTCCATGAAGCAGCAACAAAGGGAGTCAAGTTCTCTACATAACATGCAAAAAGCGGACACGCCTGCCTATAATGAGACTGGTAAACAGCATGACCGCTTTAATATGTGACCCTGCAGACCACCTTAAGCAGCCACACTGAAGTCTGGTGCAGCTAAACTGTGATGCTCTTTTTAAGGTACGTAAGAAATAAAGGTACATCTCATGTGTAACCTGTAGTAAAGGCTCAGTTAACGTGCAGTGTTCTAACAACTCAGATGTACAGTTGTAATGCTTGTGTGTCTGCACCTGCTGTGTCACATGTCAAAGGTTGAAAAAGCCACAAACATCTTGCCTTCTGTTCAGCAGCGACAGCGGTGGTTGAAAGTCATTAAATTATTTTCTAAATTATCTGGTTAGGTGAACAGAGAGGGAGCAGTATTACCCATAGTGCCACCTGCGCTGTGTGTAAACAGTGTAGGTGTACAGTGCGTGCTTACTAGACTGAGCAGACTTCCAAGGGTTGTATTGTTGCCAAGAGTTTTGCTTTGTTTTACTTGGCTGTTTACCCTTTCACACTCCACCTCAGCCCTGCCCTGTCCTGCCCTGGGCTCCACCACATGCCTGTATCCTTCTCCAACCCCAATTCAACACTGAGTGAGCCTGAGAGAGGGCTTTCTGAGCTGAGGGTTCTAAACTAGTAGTTTGAGGGCATATATTTGTGTGATATCAGAGGTTATCAAGATTCTCCTTCATCTGGTCTTTAGTCAGTGGTTTAATGAAGTTAGGCACAGCTGTGCATTGAACAGCTAACAATGATAATTCTATCATGTTGATTTTTCAGATATAGAGCTTAACATGTTCACCGCCTTCGTTTAGTGTGTTTGCATTCTAACGTTTGCTAATTGGTACTAAATATAATGTACAGCTGAAGTTGATGGGAATGTCATCAATTTTGCAGGTATTTGGTCATTAATAAAAATATTAAAAAGAAAAATCTGACCGAATAATGGAAAGATGAGTTCACCAGACTTATTCAAATTCATCCTGAGGGGGACATAAAAGTCTGTACAAAATTTCATGGCACATCCAATAGCCTAGTTGTTGTGGCATTTCATTCGAAACCACAAATGTCACCTTCATGGTGGCGCTAGAGGAAAAAGTTAAGGAATCACCGAAGTCAGCAGTATTTAGTAGTGTTCGTCCTCTGGGAACCATGAATGACCAGTACCGAATTCCATGGCTATCCATCCAATAGATGTTGAAGCAACATTTTTACTCACTGGTGGGGCTAAAGCACAGACTGTATATAAAGATGGACAACATGAGTGCTCCCCAAAAGTGAAGCCAAAAGATGTCGATCGCCCCCTGGTGGTGGGCTACGGTATAGGTCATAAACTCCTACCCTGCAATGATGTCAGGTAGGACATGGGCCAAACTAAAAACTACTAAAAAGTACAGGTCAAATAAATTTTTCCCAAAGATGCTTTTTGTCGTTTTAGGTAGTTCTTATCATACTGATGTATGTTCAAGTGTTCATTTTTTTGATCAGTTTGGTTTTAATTAGTTATTTAATGCTATAAAAACGGGGTTAAACGTCATGATTGATAGCTGAGCCCTGCTTGCGATTGGGCGGGCGGGTGTATGGGCGGGAACTCGAGGCCGCGGCTCCGCTGCCTGGACGCTACTGCTCAGACTCTGGCTCCAAGATGGCAGCGCTCGTATCCGGGATATTTTAGCTACATTTTTGTACAAGGAGTGGAAGTGGAGACGCGTCGTCCATCTTTATTTATGTCAATGGGCTAGAGGAATTATGGTTCATCCTATGTAGACCTTGAATGTCTTCACCAATATTTCTTGTGATTTACCTCAGCCTCATGGTGTCAGTCACCTCTGGTGACCATGAATGTTTGTATCAAATTTCATGGCAACAGTTGTTGAGATATTTCACTCTGGACCAAAGTGATAGACTGCCTGTTGCCATCGCCAGTGCTACACTGTTAGCAGAGTACAAATACAACTGTGGCTTTATGTCTTTATCGGCTCACCTTTACACAACAACACATACCAACTTCATCCTTTAATGTGGTGAAGTATATGGTTACCTTAAGTAATTTAGGTGGATGTAATCATTAATGATGCTCTGTTTAAAGGCGTGCAACCGCACATCAGGTGCTAAGAGAGTACACTGGTCAGTACAAAAGGTCTCAGTAACAGCTCATAAAGCACTACCGCAGCACTAAACCTTGATAAGCAGCTACTTAACCTGAAGCACCTGGATAATTCAAAGAGATGGAGGCCATAAAGTCAGCTCCTGATCGTACTGGACCTGTGGCTCCACGAGGCTGCTACTTCTAGTGTTACAATACAGATTACAATACAAGAGGAGAGGAAATAGAACCTGCAGTCTACATCTCTTGTGTGTTTTTTTCTCTGTTTTATTGTTTTACTCAAAGCAAAACAATCTACAAATTAATAAGATATGAAATGAAAACAACTGAAAGCCTGAAATTTATAGTCTGATTTTATCTGCATGTTTTGTTTTAGACTTAGACTTTATTGTCCCCAAGGGGAAATTCATTTCCACAGCACTGTACACGTACACAAACAACATTGCTCAACAAACAAAGAATTATAAGTAAAGTAATAGAGCTTCTCAGGGATTGTTCACATCTTCAGTTCTTTACTACAACATTTTGATAAATTCTATCAATTGAGAGAAGCGTCTTACCTCAGGCCAACAGTATGGTAACCTCTGACCTCTGTACTGTATATTCTCAGACCATTTGCACCCAAGCATGTACAAATTTGTATTTTACAATTTTCTTCACAACTTTACTGAAGAATGTACTACGTGCATTTCATTGGAACTGTTTGTTTCCTAAACAATCCACTCATGTCACATTTGCTTTCCCAGAAAAGCATTTAGATTTATTTCCTTTTAAAGATCCAATCAACTTATTTGATTGTTCAAGTGAGTTTATTCCGCATCGCGGTCTGCATGAGTCACCTATAATTTGTAGATGAAAGCTGATTATAAAGAGAGGCAGCAAGTCTGTTTCAAAGAAATGTCAAAGTCTTGGCAAGGAAATTGCACATTTATCCCGCCCTGTGCATTTCAACATCACTGTCTGTGTAAGCGCGTCTGTGTTTCACCATTCGAGACAGACATTGCAGCTCCACATGTCTAAACTGCTGGTTAATATCACAGTTGCATAAGGTTGTGCACAATGAATGATACACACATTCCACTGCAAATCTGACAAAATTTAATTTACTTTGTGTTCGTGCATATCTGTGTACACAAGTTATTTAATTTATGGAAAATAAAAACTTGTTTTTAGCTTCTGTTGTTTTTCTTCTTTGTTTCCTGTGTGATCAATAGAAACAACACTGCTGCCATTTCATCATGCGGCTGGTTGAAACTGTGAAGTTGAGGAGTGACAAACTCCTGGACAAATAAACATCATGTTGGTCTCATATGCAATTTGTCCTGCATGCCGTATTAATTTGAAGGTAAACATTGAGTGAGTGTTTGAGATGGCAGACTGTTAAAATAAAATGAAAAGGGCAGGTGTGAAGATGAGAGTTGGTTTGAGGTTACGGCAGGCAGCTGGCATTTTAAAGGAACAATTCATGACTGCTGATATCTGAGCTGATTAACATTTATGAAATCAAAGGTCATAAAAATATGAATTTTATTGGACCAAACTCTCTGTTTTTATATGACAATACAGGTTAGTTTTATTGCCAATATGTGATAGGATAGGAAACACTTCTTATTAAAAGAATCTGCTGTTACTTTAGCCATAAAAGACTGAATGTGAATCACCTCTAATTAACTCTTTATGGGCAACCATTTAAAAAACAAAATCATTGTTTCATGGTTCGTCTATGATTTGTTTATGCATTTCAAAACTGTTACAAATCACTTTTTAAACAATATGACAATGTCAAGTAGGAAACTGTCAAAAACTTGCTCACAATTTTTTGATATCTAAATTTATTTATGAATATTTATGCACTTATGTGAAAATTCCATCAGTAGTTTTGTATTGTTTTCACGTTATTTATTTTTCAACTCAATGAAAATCTTGGTAAAATCCTGAACAACAGTATCAGTTTTTATTTCGTTAACGTGTTATAATGTGAGAAGAAATGTAAAAGGGGCTTACTGCACACCGAAAAATTGAGCAACTTGAATCTTGGAATTTATGCAAATATTTTTTGCAAGCAGACAAGAAAGCAACATGTTTCCTGTATGAGTCATCAAGCTTTTTCAGAACATTTAGGTGACCACGTTGCAGGTCTGATATGATGGTGCTCAAATCATGTGATCACGAGCTCCACACACATCACACATTGTGTCATGAAACAAAAATCTAATCACAGTCTGACTTCTTAAAAATTGCGACACATACAAATACTAACACTTTCTGAATATAACTTATAACCACATATACATACTGTGTAAGACAATACACAGGAAATAATGAAAATAATATGAGATTTTATCATATACTGTAATGTGTTTTAAAGCTCCAGTAATAATAATAACTTTATTTCTAGAGCACTTTTCAAAACAGAGTACAAAGTGCTTTCCAAACAGAGCAGGTCTAACCATACTCTTTAATTATATAGACAGAGACACTATAGATACGATTACTATAGATAATAGTATCCATAGTAACTACTACATTAAGTATACGACCAAGTTCAATGATGTAATGACGATGATGACGACGACAATAATGCTTCACAAATAGATAGACACAATATGATGAGTAAAACCAATGTAGGAAAAGGCAAGAATAGATAAAACATATTTTAAAAGCAAATTCAGGAAACATTAAAACTCAGATAAAATCATGAAAGGCTCTCCGATAAAAGTGTGTTTTAAGAAGGGACTTAAAACAGATCACTGAGTCAGCCGACCTGATTTCCTCGGGCAGATCGTTCCAGAGTCTCTGGGCTCTGACTGCAAATGCTCTGTCCCCTCTAGTTTTCAGCCTGGACTCTGGAACAGACCAAAGACCTCTGCTCAAGGATCTCAGAGTAAGTACCGGCACGTACGGCACTAGGAGGTCAGAGATGTAGCTGGGAGAGAGGCCATGAAGGGCCTTAAAAGTAATCAGTAAGATCTTAAAATCAATTCTAAAACATGCTGGGAGCCTGTGTCAAGAGGCTAAAACAGGAGTGATGTGATCACTCTTTGTTATGTCTAAGTTAAAAGCCTGGCAGCTGAGTTCTGTACGTTCTGAATACGAGCGGTAGATTTTTGGTTCAGGCAAGTAAAAAGGCTGTTGCAATAATCCAGGCGTGATGAGATAAAAGCATGTAAAATGGTCTCTGTGTCTTTAAAAGTTCAAAGCGATCGTATTTTTGAAATATTTCTAAGATGATTAAAAACAAGATCACAATCCAGTGTGTCGGATTTAATGGCATCTAACAGTGTTGTTGCAAACTTTAACCAGCTGAACACCCCTCGTGTCCTCTTCCCCTATGGTGGTTGTTAAAAATGCAAAAGGTCGTGAGGTTGTGAGTTTTAAGATTTTTATACACATTTTGCATATTAAGTAACATTATACTCAGTTAATTAACGTGAAGCTAATTTTAATGATTTTATATAGCCTAGTATTAGGAGGTTTATGTGTAACCTATGTTTTGTGAGAAAAATCTATAAATAATTAGTAGCTAAAGTAGTTGAGTCAAAAGTATATTTCCCTCTGGAGTACAAGCATAATGCGGCATAAAATGGAAATACAAATAAAGTGCAAGTTCCTCAAATTTCTGCACTTAGTAGCCTAGTTGTTATTTCCCACCAGCAGTATTCAGGACTTAAGACTACAGTGTGCTGCGGAGCCGCCACCAGTGACCTCAGAGGAGAAGAGTGAGGCCCATGAAAGAGGCGGACTGTAGTCGACCTGCTGAGTCACAACCTGCTAACAGGGAACAGCAGGCTGAGCAGAGAAAAAACATCCTCACTGGAAAACTGAGAGGGATGAAGTTCAAGTGTGCGTGCATGCGTGCATGCGTGTGTGCATGTGTGTGTCGGGGTGTTTCTTCTGTTTTTTGTCGGTGGTCAGGCGCCACAATTTGGGTGTGACCACCGCTGTCCTGTCAGCACATCAAGTGTCCACAAAACTCCTCCCTTTACCCCCTGCCCCCTCGCTTTCTCTCTCTCTTTCTCTTTCTCTCTCTCTCTCTCCCTCTCTCTGTCCCCCTCCCCTCTCTCACCCTCTTTCTTCCTCCCTTCCTCAGAGCCAGGGTGTAACCAAGACTCTACTTGTCAGTTATTCAGATCTGTAAAAGGAGAGGGGGTCTGTGTGTGTGTGTGTGTGTGTGTGTGCGTGCGTGTGTGTGTGTGTGTGCTAAGAGAGAGAGCGAGCGACAGACGGAGACATCAGGCAGGTTTTCTTGAACAATAAAGCTGTCTGTTGGTTATTTCTGAACCCTGGAGAGGAAGCACTACTCCCTGCAGGGTGGGGAGACGATTCATAAAGCCCCCACCCAACACGCATGCACACACACACACACACACACACACACACACACACACACGCACACATTGATCCAGAGGCTATCTTTGAGCCTGAAGTCTCTTTCACTGTTTTGCCCCACCCTTCTCGAAGAATCAGTAATTGTGTCGTGGATGGAGTCATAAAGCCGGGCATTATTCTAGCTCAGCTCTGAATTACAGGGTAACTTCCCTCAGGCCTGATCTGTCTGCTGCACTGCTCACTAAGTCTAGATCAAGGTGTGCTGCAGGGCGCCTGTATAAGGTGGAAGGAGTTTGAAGCAATCTTTAATTAGATTTTATGTATCGGTATATAGCTTGTTTTTCTGTAGGAGGAGGCAGTGAATAACTGCAGTTCATGCCGTGCATGAACACAGATAATGGTACCAATATGCAAGAATCCATTTTTAGTAATATGGATGTGATGTATGTATGGGCTGATGATCTGAATCTGTGGCTTCATTTGCTTTGCCCTCCAGTAACCAGAAATAAAAGTTTGATCAGATAAAAGATGTTATCAGACATAATTTAGACAGAAAATGTTTTTTTCCCACTGACTATTTCAAATAGTCACAAAAGTTAGCACAACCCTTTAGCTTTATGTTATGGTCATCAGTCCAATTATTTCAACTTCTTTCCTGAAATGATCAAGTTTCATCAGTCATTTTTACATTGCAGGTCTGATGTAGGAAGGGTAAGGTCATCTCCTCGGTTTTGCTGACACTGCAGCAGTATGTTCTCTGTGCACCACCCTACAAGATTAATCATTTCCTCCTGCTCAATTCTCATTGTTGTTTGTAATCTGGCCAATGATGTTGTCATCATTTGCACCTTCACAACAGAGTTCTCCTCATGTCTGGGATTGCTGTCATGAACAGGAAGGAGCCGAGCACACGGCCCTGGGGGGCTCCATTCTTCAACGTAGGGTGGAGGAGGTGTGACCACCAATCCAAACTGTCTGGGGTCTCACACGTGATGGAGGCACTCTTGCTTTTATAATCTGCGATGTTCTGGATCACCTGCAACATGTCCTTGATGAGGGGTGGGGTGGGTAAGGGCTTCATAGTTGGCAGGAATATTTGTGTAATTAAAGTTTCCCCTGGTGAGGGTGAGGACATGCTAGTGAAGTTTAGATAAAACAATTCTGAGTTCTGTTTGGTTAAAATTAGGTTGTTTCATCAAGGTAAAACCTGTCTGGCATTTTTCTTTTGTCAGATAATATGGTTTGGCATTTTAACATTGAAAATTAAATTGTCCTTTGTTAAGATGAGCACAGAAACTGACCAAAATGCAACACTCACACTCAGGAGTAGATTTAATGTGAAACTCAGGTTGAAGGAGGGAGAAGGTGGCACGGAAAGAGTTGGTATTGGTGGTGTAGAGTGGGCAGGTTAGCAGAATGATCTGATTTAAAGAAACAGACTGGCAAGCATGGGGGAATCTGGAGCACAGGGATATTAGGACAAGCCAAACTTGCCACTAAATGAACTGGAAGAGATGTTGATATACTGCAGCAGCTCGATGAGGTACTGATGAACGGGTGTGCTACCTGTGAGAGTCCAGGAGCAGGAAGGAGGCAGCCACGGCCATACCATACAAACAACACAGAGAAGACACACACACACACACAGGAGACAAGAGGGCAGGGAAAACACAAGGACAAACATATCGCTCGGAGCAAAACCCTGACATCATCAACTCTGACTGTGTTTGAGCACCAAGCATCATTGATATAAATTGCATTCTGCTGAATTAGACTGGACTGGTTGCACCTTTAGAGTTGATATTGCATCCTTCCAACCTGTCCTGATTTGTCTGCGTAAGCACCCAACTATTTTAAAAAAAATTAATGAATATTTGAATACATTCAAATGCCATCTGGGCCATTTATCTCCTACTTTCTTCAAATATTTTACTAGTTAACTTGGCATGCATGCCTGGGAGGGAAGAGGGTGGTTTGTTTGCCTGTTGGCAAGACGACTCATTTTAAACAGATTTATATTAAGTTTGGGGAGCATGTCAGTTTGGATCAAGAACCAATTTAGATTTTAGATTTTGATTCTGATGATCTGGGATTTCTTCCTTTTTTCAGTCTCTATAAGTAACAGGTAGGTATTCACAATCATTCAAATTGATAAAGTCAAGTTTGGGATTAATGATCTTTTAGATTTACAAATGCAAAATGTCTCACTTTTAATAGTTGTACAATAATAATGGGAATGTTTAATTTTTATTTTACACTTACAGGCAACACATATAAACAGATGACAGAAGTGAAACTTCTAGCAGGAGAGTTCGAGAAGTCATTTGGTTTTTAGAGTAGAAATAAATAAATAAAAACTCAATAAACATGATTAAAAATTATTTGTGAAAATAATATACCAACATATACACTACAAGAAATGAACAAATAGAAAAAAAAGTGTAAAACATGGATGAATATTTTTCATCTTCCCTCCGTGATTACATTGTTCTGTCATGGATAAAAATTTACTGTCTAAAATGCAACAACGTTGACTGATTCTGTTAACTATCTGAAACTGTATTAATTGAATATATCACTATAGAAATTGCCTCTCTTCATGCACATTTTACACAATTTATGGATAGGCTCGGTAAGTGCAGGGTGAGAGCACATGTATTTTCTTATATTATTGCATTATATTTTTCTTTCTATTAAACCATTAGCAACAGTCCACTTAAACACACAAACCTTTCAGACTCTGCCTCCCTCGGCATATATATGTTACCTGGGTTTTCACAATATCGAACATAACTCCACCCCATATTCATAAATCAACATGTTCACAACTCAAAACTATTGACCCGCTCAGTTACTCTGAGTTACTCAGTGATCAGGCTTTAATGGGAGTAACACAATACAGCATTATAGCATTAACGTAATCAGATTACAGATACATTTTTGTAAAAGTAGGATTAGACATTTTAGAACAAAGAACAGTATAGCCTGCTAGCATGTATATGCGCACACATCACAACACTTCACAAATCTTACAACGCCAGTCTGCTCTCAAGTGAAACCATCTTACAGTAGTTAATTCATTATCATGGCCTTTAGTGGGCGGAAATGTTGCCATTATTTTGTCTTTAAAGCAGAAAACACCGAAACCTCACAGCCCAGAGCAAGTTATTTCTTTTCTTGTGTCTTGATTTGCATATTTGGAATTAAAGTACTCCAAAAGTAACAAAAACAAATCAAGTAACATGACTTTGTGATAGTGATACTTGGATTAGGTTACTTACTCCATTTTTTTTGTCAGTAATAAAAGTCTTGTGTTGTGGTTCTGTATCCAGGTGAAGTGAGTTCATCGTTGGTCACAAGAGATCACTTAGAAACAAAAATAAACATTGTGTGTTTTGTGTGATTTCACGCCTCAATTTAAGATCATTTAAATACCACCACAAAGCAAACTCTCACTGACAAGTCACACACACACACACACACACACCCTGCACTGGATCACTTAGTACACCTGTACTGAGAAAATTTTGACTCTGGGGAAATTTTGGAGCCCGGCAGAATTTTTTAAAGAGGTGCAGCCAGTGAAAAAAAAAAAGCAGAGAGGAACAATTACCATGTTTGTCCGTACAGTGTTATGTGTGTGCGGTTACCATCTGTCTGCCTGTGGTGAACGTAGAGACAGAGATGTGTTTGTTCCCCAGGGGAGTCGTTAATTTATTAGAACATAGCTCAGAGTGAGTGTCACCTGCCATTACTAGACAAACACACACGGTATTCATCCATTGTGACATTGGAAAACAAAGAAGATTTTGAAGGTAGCTCCTAACCTCTCTCTGTCACTTTATCTGTTGTTGTTTATTTGGTAGCCATTTCTATGGAAGCCAAAGCTCCACGCAGCTGCCTCTCAGCTGTCAGAAAATGCTGGAAATCATCCAGAGATAATATTCCTACATTCTCCAAAATTCATTATCACTCTATTGGAGTTGCACTCAATCTGCTTAATGACAGGTTAGAGTGATACAATCACACACTCGATTTCTTTGCGTCTGTGAGCTTCTTCTTGTTTTTCTGACGATTTGGCAGCCTGTCCTTCCCTGCATGCCTACTGGTGGGAATCAGAGTCAGGCTTGTTGTGTTTATAATTCATCACCATCAACCTTATCATTCCGGAGTCAAGTAGGAATTGATTTATAAAACAGAGCACAAACAGAAGGGTGTGTCCTGTCTGCAGTTTTTGATGCATTTTGTTATTGTGAAGTGGAAGATGTTGCGTAATGAGCTGAAAAGAAAATACACGACTTTCAAAGACGTGACATGTCCTCAAAAACACATTTTTTAATCTTTAATTGATGTTCTGTGTAATGGGCATATTAAAATCACATACTGTATGTTATCATAGAGTATATTATTGTAATCATGAACACAGACTTAAACTACAAGGTTTTTATTAAAAGCAGCTGTTATCACATTCACACATATAAGGGGTATAAGGAATACCAGAAAGCATGAATTGACGATATTAAGATGTGTCAGGGCTCTCATCCTTCTGCTCAAATTGTATTAAATACTTTTATAGTTTTGGGTCACTTCATACTTAAATAGGGGTCTGCATCACAACACTTTAAACAGATCTCTGGTATATTTGGAATTAATTTATTTAGCATAGCACCACATGTTTATAGTGGGCGTCATGCTGAACTGTATATGTACTAATTTGTGTACATGTATATATATATATATATATATATATATATATATATATATAATATATTGCTGAATGTCATTTTAATGATGAAATAAACAAAACTCCATTCAAATGCAGCTCCTGCACTGACACGTGTCATTATTTGAATCTAAGCTAAACCGTGATAGCAGTTTGATTATTGTCCACAAAGAACCCGCTAAAGAAAGTGGGTGGGGGGCGCCTCGTGGCCTCACTGTGTTTAGTCTGGTCGTAACCTTAGATCAGTGGGAAACCTGTTTTTTCCCATCACACCCTGAGATTTTGCAGTAAGAGAGAGATTATTCTTGCCCAAACATTCAGTGTGTGGTGATCACCGGTGGCTGACTCTGTGCAGGCCTGGTTCATCTGCTGACAGAATAATTTTTTAAAGCTCAGCATCCAGCAAATGATTTGTTTACAGAATGTGAAAAGAAAAGTAAGAACTAAATGAGAAGAGTTTTGACAGCGTGGAACACAGAAATGTTTGCACAGCAAGAATGTTGTGAATCAAGATCAGACGGCTAAGAGTAATTAATCAGTAGAAGGTTTCAATTTCACAAAGGATTCACCTTCTTGTTTACCTTTGCAGCAGCAGCTTTCACCGCCGACCTCACACCACTGCACGTAAATTGTGTTGTTGTGCGGGGTTGGCCAGGTAAATCAAAGATGAACCGACTTAGAAACACCTTAAAGACCACACCTGTTCATCTCTCTTTGTATTTTTAAGCATTTTTATTTTTCACCATGAAATAAAAGACTCTGCTGATCTGATTTGAAGTGAACCTGATGTTAACACACTCAGATGGTCTGAACGTCTCCGACAGCAGATAATGGAGACTTTGTTGTGACTCCTCTGACTGACTCACCCTCTGTGGCCAGCAGTAAAATAGTAAGTGCTCGCTGTTGCATGACAGAAAGATGGGTTAAGAGAAGTCTCATGTTTGAAGTGAGTGCAGCTGCAAGATGACTTTTGCTTCCCCAAACAGTCTTAAACCAAGAGGAAGCATTGAAACATTTCAGTGCTGTGCAAACAGAGTATAACTCAGGAGATGCACAACAGTATTTGAAGTGTGCATGTGACACTTGATTACGTAGGATATGACCTACCCTGGAGGCTCAGGGAGTGTTTGAGATTGATCCAGCCCAGTGTTGGTATGTGTCTTTATGCCTTTAGGAGTAAAGTGTTCCATGTATGAACAAACATATCTTCTCCTCCCTGTGTCAATTTCAACTAATTTAGTCTCTGTAATTTAGCTGCATTTTGAATTTATCAAAACATTTTTTTAACCAAATAAAGTTAATCAATTCTTGATAATATAATGATAATAATTATTTTAACTACACAAAATGAAACTAAAACAAGAACAAAACTAGAATTACCCCAAAAAATCTCATAAAAACTAGGAAAGATCTTTCAATAAAATGAGTGTTTAGAAATAATTTACAGGATGTTCTAAATTTGGTTAGCCTGAGATTCTCGAGCAGGAAGTCCAAAACTGAAGAGCATGGACACAAAATGTCCGGTCATTACTTACAACAAAGTGAGTGGTTGGAACAACCAGGAGACCTCTGCCAGATGACTTCAGGGCTCATAAATCAACAGTATAACTGAGAAACCTTATCGACAAAATCTCTCAATAAAAAAAATGTATCGCTTAGGTAAAGAGAAGAACAGAGTAGCACTGACTACTTTCTCAAGATCTGAAACTGTTAAAAAAAATATTTAATTTTGTTATTTAACAATAATTATAGCTGACGGAACATGATTATGCTTAGCCTGGATAATTTATCATCAAACATACGTTAAATTGGCGTCAAATAAAACCTCGAGATTGTGAACTCTTTTATGGTTTACTATGAATAATTATAATATTAATATTTTCACCATGAGTATGCGGATACTTTTCCAATCATCATTGACATTCTAAAGATTAACAATAACAATCTTTATCTATCACTCTTCCAAACCCAGGTAACAAAGTGTTTCACATAAGGCAGCAAATTAAAGTCAACAAATTATAAGATCAAATACATAATCTCATCAAATGAAATAAAATAATTCTCAAAGATAGAAGAAATATAAAGACAGTGTAAGTTACTGAGACACCTCCTGTGACACCATGGAGCCATCATCATCATTATCATCATCATCATCATCACGATCATCTCAAATCTGCAAACTTTTATTCAGTATGTCACAATAAGTCATCAGGTTTAACTTAATCAGTTTTACACCTGTCTTTCTTTTTTTCTAGAGCAGAAGAAGCCATCTTTACTTTATCTTAAAGGCAACATCGTGGAGTGCCTTCAAAATACTGAACCGTTAGATGATGATAATGATGATGATGACAGTGATAATGTTGTGTCTCTGAAGTACATTTGAATCCGTATTTCTCGTGTGAAAACGTGTTCTCTGAATTGGGCCTGAATCGATTATTTGTCGATGAATTTGCTCAGAAGTCATGTTGTTGTGTGTCAACATTCCTGCACTTCATCCCGGAACAGAAATGTCATCATGAAACATTCATTTATCACATGTGACATCATGTAACAAAAGTGATAGCAACACAAGCAGGAAGTGCCATTATATTTTCTTGATCTATAGAAACACCTTTGCGATTAATGGATCAACATGATCATTAGCAGCTATTTAGATAATTGGTTGTCAAATGCCAAAAGCACTCCAACTTCAGCTTCTGATTGTGAACTTTTGCAGCTTTATTGATAGTAAACTGAATATCTTTGACTTTTTTACAGTTTAAACAACAGTAAAAACAAACAAGACATTTTACGATATATTTTATGAAATAATACGTGCAATGTATAGAGATAATAGAATTAAAATAGTCATTATGTGCAACTCTTATTCTTTTGATATATTAGTTTATAATATATGTTTATGCACTCTAATACATGGAAACATGTCTGTGTTTTGGGTTTCTTTAAGGACTGGAGGCAGTTCACCTCAGGGTTATATGTTAGCTACATAACAGTGGACAGGCTCAAGGAGCTCAGCCTCATATGGGCTGTTGTGTCCAGTCGGAGATGACAGACTTTACTTTATGCCCTTGTGATAGCGACAGCCGGGGCCGGAAGCATTATGTTTTTGTTGTGCGTCACATTCTCAGGACCGCCTTGAGGGAATTTCTTCAAATTTGACACAAACATCCATTTGAGTGGGGTCAGTGAAGTGAAGGTCACTGTGGCCTCTCAAAACAGGTTTCTGGCCATGACTCAAGAATTCATAATGATTCATGACAACATTTCACACAAATGTCTAAAAGGATAAAATGATGAAGTGATGATATTTTATATCCAAAAGGTCAAAGGTCAACTTCACTGTGACATCATAATGTTCTGCTACAACACTTTTCTGACCAATACTCAACACCATAACTCAGGAACAGACCATATTTCATCAGTTACTGAATTGGTGACACTAATCTTGGGTGCCCACCTTAAAACATTGCTGATTGTATAGATCTTCTGTACAGCTGGGTTCAACGTGTGTGAAGCTTCCATGTTTTAGAATTTGTAGCTTCTTTGCAGCAACATCATGTGACCAAGCTCTCTCTCAGTCCTCATTACTCTTCTGTAAAAAAGTCTGTGAATTATTCTCTGGAATCATACATGTCAATATAGAAATAACTTTCCACCAACACATAAACTTATATCTTTATCACACACACACACACACACACACACACACACACACACACACACACACACAAAGAAAAAAAAGTTTTTTGTTTTATTTGCTGCGTTTTTTTTATTTGCACTGTTGTCGTCTGACACACCCACTCCCAAGGTGGATAGAACTTTATTATTGCTACTAGTAGCAAGGGGTCAAATGGTTTTCCAAAAAACATGGCCCAGTAACATAAGATAACCGACAGACTGTGGAGAGTTTCTTCGGGGACAGAAAGTTTGCCAGGTGTTTGTTATTTTTGACAACCTGATATGTATCTACATAGCTGGGTTGAGTGTAATGTTTTGCTTTTGATCATTCTGATGAAATGCAAAGATCAAGAATGCCTGATCAAGAGTGCCCGTTTGGTAATTGCCTGGCTCCGAATAGTGGGAAAGTTTCGCAAAGATTTGGTCATGTCCAGTTGGGTTTACATTGGGAGTTTGTGCATATATTTGGTGATGGAATGTAACTAAGTGCATTTACTCAAGTACTGTAGTACAGAAGCACAATTCTGAGGTACTTGTACTTAAGAATTTCAATTTTCTGCTACTTTATACTTCTACTACACTTTGGAGGCAAATACTTTCACTCCACTACATTTATTTAATAACTTTATTTACTATTTACTTTGCAGATTGCATGCATGGGAGCCAAAGTAGCACATTTTAAATTAATTCAGTTTATCTACAATCGGATAAAAAAAACAAACCCAAATTCCAATAATCATAAAAATGCTGAATATCAGATCAGATAATCGGCCAGACTGATAATTGGTTGACCTCTAGTATACGGTATATACTGTACATACATGTAAATATATGTATAATTTACTTGTACTTCAGTAGATTTATTGGTTGAAAATTACTTTTGATACTTAAGTATATTTTGACTTTTACTCAAGTACTATTCATATGGGTGACTTTCAGTTTTACCAAAGTAATATTTTAACACGACATCTTTACTTTTACTCAAGTATGAGTTCTGGATACTTTTCACAACATTGTTTACAAACCCTACTGCAGACAATTTCTACAGAAGAAAACCAAAAGTGTTTTTTATTTTGTCTACCTAACATGTATCTACCTATGTGGGTCTGAACTTGACATTGTGTTCATTGTGATGGAAAGCAAAGATGAAGAAAGAAAGATTAGAAATCAAAAATTGATGTTATTAAAAAAAAGAAGTCATGTTTCATGTGTGCCAGGTCTTGTAAAAAGTGATAACAACTTGTATCAGATTAACTTTAATTCTGTCCAAATCAGTAGTCAGACATCAAATACAGCTCTACCCAATCCCAGAGATGTATTAAAACATTATAAAAGCGATTTGGTTGGCAAATGCTAACATGAGGACCCACAACACAGAAACCTGCTGTTTCTGTCTACAGTTCACAGTGTACTGAAGAGTCAGGAACATCATGTTGAGTCGTTTTTGACTTAGAAACACAGTTACTGGACATTGACTTATCCAGGCCGACTGACTCCCACTGTACCACATCAGCACGTCTCATGCTCAACTTCCCATGCAGATGGAGTTGGATAAGCCTACGCAGTGTGTTCAAACTTGAAAGACACCTACAATATTATAGAAAACATCCATGAAATAACAGCCATCAATTCATCATGGATTGTTTCAACAGCAAGCTACACAGCAGCACCCAGTACTGCCTCACCTCACTGCACAGAGGAGTTAAGTTAAGTCAGGTAAGGTTAAATCAGGTTAGATAAGATCAGGTCAGGTGAATTTAATAAACAATGCATACTGTGCTCCAATGTTTTACTCTCTAAATCAGCTCAACATTGGCAGGGCTTTGTGGCACAATTTGCCATGGCTCCTTGCCAAAGTGTTCAATGGAATTACATTTGAGGCATCCCGATGACAGATTTTATTGGACCTCTGCCAGTTGATTCTCCAACAAGTATTAGCTGTGGCTACGAGATGAAACTGCATTACTGTGTTTAAATGCATGAGCAGGTGTCCCAGTATATGAAAACATGGATGGAGAGGATATGAGTAGAAGGTATCAGGACAACTCGATGTGTTATTTTGCCTTTATGGCCACTCACCTGATAAGAATACAGATGCTGTGTGCAAATCCTGGTTGGGCTATTTGTTATCAGTTTAACCCATGATTAGATCAGTTTCACCAGGGAGAAATACAAACTGAGAAACGAGAAAAACAACTCTCCTGCTTACCGGTGTTTTATGGCTAAACTGAGAGCAAATGTCCATCATGGCAACATTAACATAGCGGTTGGAGTCCTCATGAATGCATTTCAATATTCACTCGTGCTTTAAATTATTTCACCAACTACTGAGAAAAAGATGATGATATACTGTAATGTCAATATGCAAAACAGTTACTGCAGCTTTAAGTCAGGTTTTTTGTTGATTTTGTCGGGGGGGTTCTTTTATAATGTTGATTTCCACTACTACTGTGTCAGTAAGAATTTAGGTAGAATATAAATATAATATATAAAACTCAAACATTTTCCTTTTTTGTTAGTTTGCAGCAGCCTGCCATTGATTTTCTTCCACCTGATATGTTGCTGTTTCAGTTCAGGCTTGCTTCGAAAAATAAAACTGTTTAATTTACAGTCTATGCACAGTCTCACAGGAAAACCAAAACAATGATCTAAAAGCCTTACGCACAAGTCGGGTTTGATTCTCAGTGGTTTTGCTAGTAGTAGAAACTCTTTTATGTTACAAATACCAAAGATATTGCATAATGGATCTTCAACTGCCGTGGTGTGAAGTATAAATATTACTGATTTAAAGTAGAGTTACACTGTTGACAGGAATGATTATAATGTGCCTCTTTCAGCCAGTCAGGAAAAAAGCATGTTCTGTAGTGATGAGTGAAAAATGTCACACAAAATTATACTATCTGTTTTAGTCTTTGTTCTATCCCTTCCTCATAACAGTAAGTCTGCCCGCACTTCCTGCTAAACACACACACACCCACACACACATACACACACACACACACACACACACACACACACACACACACACACACACACACACACACACACAC
>JBBPCS010020275.1:0-25552 GCA_037974645.1 Hollardia meadi
TCTCTCTCTCAACCCAACCGGTCAAGGCAGATGGCCGCCCACCATAGAGCCGGGGTCTGCTCCGAGGTTTCTGCCTGATAAAAGGCAGTTTTTCCTCGCCACTGTCGCCAAGTGCTTGGCCATAGGGGAATGTTGGGTCTCTGTAAATTAATAATTAATAATTATTATTAGACCTACTCTACATGTAAAGTGTGATGAGATAACTTTTGTTGTGAATTGGCTTTATATAAATAAAATTTGATAAAAACTTGACTTGCCAGATAAAGACCGCCACATTCATGACACACTATTGTTTATTTAACGTCTGACCTCCCCAATAATGGAAAGTAACTTCACTTCAGTTCATTCACTCAAGTATTGTACTTAACTTTGTACTAAAGACATTTTTGAGATACTTTACTTGAATACTTCCATTTTATGCTACTTTTTTACTACTTCACTACATTTCAGAGGGACTTTCTACTCCACTACACTTATCTCACATGAACAGAACTACCCATGCACAGCCAATCAGGTGCTGGTTGCCCTTAGTCTTAATATATAAGGTGAAGATCAAAATTAACTACCGTACTCAGCATTTTATCTCACAGCTTTAGCTACAGTTACTTTTTTTGATTTAACATATAATAGGTGTATAAAACATAATGCATTGTTAGCCAGTTGTTCCCAACCTTTTTGGTTTTTAGATCCCCTGCAGATGCCTGTGAGCCTCATTAGCAGTTCCACCAAAGAGAGATTTTCTAAGTAACTGTTTGAAGCCCAAAATGATAAAATCACCTAAAATTTTTTACCAGAAGAAAGGACAAAAGAGTCCAAAAACTGAATACAGATTTTTCTATGGAACTTTGTTTTTTCTGTTTTCCTCTCCCATTAATCATCTCAACACCCCTCAGATTATTTCCTGGCCCTTTCGAAGGCCAAACCACCAGACGGGGAAACACTGTACTTAACCACCACACTATAAAGTAATTAAAGCTAGATCCACCTTAAAGAGCTACACACTTATGAATTTATGCATCAGTATCTTTTCTACAGAGAGCAGTTTTCAGAATCTACCCGTTAGATGCTCTAAGTGTTCAAGTCAAGCCTTTAACTCTCTCAATGACCTAATTTGTGTCACCAGGTTCATTGCATGGTGACTCAAGTATACAAAAATTGAAGTTAAAACATGTTAGGATTCAAACATATCATACATTGGAGCTTGTTTTTTGTTTATTATGTACAAATTGAAAATGCACATAAGAAAATGTGGATGAAAACACACCTCCTGCTGCAGGTAGGAAGGCATGCTAATAGCCCCTCCAACCCTCTCCACGGAACCAAGGACTTCAGGTTCAGGTTCAGGTTAATTTATTAAGTAAATTTGGTTTGGAGTAGACGAGTCCTCATTGTGAGAATGAGCAGTAAACAACACATGCATTGCACCAATACTCACTGAAATCTGTTTCATCTTAAAAATAAAACAAAATGTTACAAGAACTGAAAAGATTCTATAATCACATAAAAATCCTTCCCATGTTAGTTTTAAATTCCAGCAGCAAATATTTCAGTCTCTGAGGTACAAACACTATCTCTCTTCAGCTGAGTGCTTCTTATTCATGCAATAAAGCTGCAGAAGTTTTGGATTTGAGATGCACAACTCTTTCTTCAGAATTTCGTGACCCTTTTTTGAGTGAAAGTGAACTTTTCAGGTCTTTAAATTTTCCCTAGTTTACTTGTACTAGATTGCAGCCTCTCTTCACTCTTCTACTGTCAGGGAATAAATGTGTTTATCACCAACTTTGAATGCAAATTTGTTATTCTCAGAACTGATTTAATTACTAAATACCCCAGTGACTGTCAATACTTTGTGAGGAAATCATTAAATGTCTTTATGTTTCATTTTGCCTTTAATCAGTGTTTCATCCTCCTTTTCTTGCTCCGATGTCTTCCTTCCCCCATTACATCCATGAGTCTTTTCCAGGTTTGCTTTCGTCCCTCTGGGTTTGTGAAGGATGCGTGGGATAGAGGAGAATGGGTCAGGCATGCTGTCCTCACTCTGCTTTTGTCATTCTCTTCCTTCATTTTATTGCTTTTCAACACATCACCGGCCCCACCTGCCAACAAGCGCCACGCAGCCGGAAAACTGTGTCAGGGATGGATACAAAAAAATGGAGTGGTCTCAGACGCTCACACATAAGGTTATGTGTATGTCAGTTTCCATAAGGCGGATGATGCTGAAGGAAACAATAGGATTATCTCCTTGTCATCCACAAGCTAATAGCCACTATGCTCCCTGAAGAAGGATCACTTATAAGTGATTAAGATGATGGTTTTTTTCGCTTCCTCCTTAATTTCTTCCTTGCTGCAGGCGATTGGAAAACGTTTGCTGCTGTGGCTGAGAGCAGAAGGTCGTTCACAGCTCAGTCGAGCGTGTGCAAGTTTCCTCACTTGGACTGGTTGTGATTTTGAGTATGGAAAAAGACAATAATTTAGATTTTTTTTTTCCACTTACTTCTTCCAATCTGCTGATGCCATGAATGGAGTGTCTTATTAAATTATAGACTTCCATAGCAGGTCAGGGCAGTTGGAGGATGAAAATCAGACTTTAAAAGACTTGACACTACTTCATGCCACACCGCAGAAATCGTGCTCCTCTGTCAACACTAGAACACCACTTTCTATACTATAACCTCTATCCTGATGCATATTTTGAAAGAATGCCTCAGACTTCTGACCCTGCTCCATTTTTCGAAATTTATTATGTGCCTGTCAGGATGTGTGGTAGTGCAGTAAGTCTGGTTTTCCTGCCAGATAAACAGGCTCTGCTCTGCATTCTGTAGCAAAGTGGAAAATATGATGGATGGAATATTCTTCCAAATATTCACACAGTTTTTCAGAGGTCACAGCTCATTCAGTTTCACCATGCACACACACTTCATTTTTCACATGTAGATAATAGCACCCTATCAGGTCACTCTGTCGTGTTGTTGATTATAATATTAAGCAATAATTATCAAAAATGCAACACTACCTGGATGCACCGTGAGGATGACTTCATTGCTGATTACAGTTGTGGTTATCAACAATTACACAATTTTAAAACTTCACATAGTCCCATACACACTCACACAGAACAGGTGAACAACATATGTGCCACATCTTTCCACATCTGCGGAAGATTTTTTGAAAAGTCAAAAACCTAAAGAACACACAATTCTGGATCAGTATGTTCAAAGTGTTCACTTTAACATCACGGGCAATAACAAGGAGTCGGTGAGATCCACAACCACAACCAATGATAGACAGGTCAGTGGTGTCTTTCTGGAAAACCATGAGGGACAGCAGTGTTGAGAATGATGAAGCAGAAGCAACAAGAGGACAGAGAAAAGCAACAAATATAATCCACTATAAATTTGTCTCAGAGAGCAAAAGAGAGTGATCAAAAGGTGTGTGTGTGCTCACTGTTTTTGTGCAAAAAATGCATATTTTATATACGTGAGTGCGGTTGTTGGAATGGATCCTCCATCGGAAAGATAATTACATGGGAGGATCAGGTGTGCAGCTTAGACAGCAGGTAGAATACTAGATCCACAGCCACTAAGTAAGAATCTGGCTCTGATACACCGATACAAAAACTTGCAGATGTCGGCACCATAAAAGTCCAACTTTTTACAAACTTTCTGCTCTGCTACTGCACTGTTAGTTCACTCCCAATAGTTTTAACAACCCTACAATACAAATATGATGTAGATACAGTACAGATTGACCAAATTGGATAGTTTGACATTTTGGGAAATACGCATTTGATTTCTTACAGAGAGTTAGTTGAGAGAACAATACCACTATTGTGTCTGCGAATTAACGCAGCTAAATCAGTATTTCTATTATCAACAATGGATCGCATGATGTGAAAAGGGGTCACTCGTAGTTCCCCTCTGCTCTATGGAAGTTTCAGTTCATTATAAAGGTTTTACAGCCTGTAAATTCACACTCCCCATTCTCATTAGCATCATTTTTATTTTCTGTTTTCAGGAAAAAGAAGGGGAAAAAGACTTTAAAAGCCCACTGTGGGCCTACACTATGTGCCCATGCAGCCCTATGACAGGCAGCCAAAGTTAGTAACTAGCAGGTTACAAAGTGGAGCATTTAGCAAATAAACGCTCAGATATATTTTCTCAACTTTAGCTAGAAACCCAAAACTGATCTACAAGATTGTGAATGTTGGAGATTCTTATGCGGCCAGAAACAAGGCTAAATGAAGGCTAATGTTGCTTCTCATATTCTGAAGGTGATGATATGTCAAAGGACCAAAACAAATCTGTTAAAAAAATCAGTCAGTCAAAGTTTAACTGTGGCCTAAAGATGGTTAGCTCAGCATAGCATAAAGACTGGAATCCTGGAAAGAACTAGCCTTGCTCTGTCTTAAGTTACTACCTCAAAACTTTCCATTATTACACTTTGGTTCTTGTAGCCTACTAATTAAATAAATGAGATATAACGTGTTGATTAGAGCTTCAGAGGTGCTAGTGAGTGCATTTTCTACCTTTGGATAGAACCATTAGCCGCTCCAGTCTTAAGCCAACATAACTGACTGGTGCTCTAGCTTGATAATGTAGCACACAGATAAGAGTCTATCTGCTAAATGATTTGGTTTTCATCAAATTTGGGGCAAGAAAGTGAAAAAGCTCATTTGCCAAAATGTTAAGGTATTTATTTAACAGAACCCAGAGGTTACTCAAGCTAAAGCAGAACAATTTCTGTTCTGTGAATAAAAGGAAAGGTATGCATAGTGACAAAACAAACCTGATGTGAGGCTCAATGAGGTGTGTTATTAACCACTCAGCCATTATATATTGCAATATGGACTGCGTTCTCCATGACTCCACAAGTCCATTAAGCATCCAAATGCAAAACACAGACGAGTCAAACAGGGAAGGGTTCACCCTTGACAATAGATTCAACAGCAATAGAGAACTTTATGTCACGCATTCATGAGTAAAACCACATAGCAGATGCACATCTTGCTAAAGTCATTTTCAGGTCCTGACACACTGAAAACCACTCACCTCTGCCTCCGTTCAAGTAGAAATCCAGCATCGTATTTAGCTTTAAAGTTACACATTTCTGAAATAATGTTTTATTGTGGAACATTGGCGGGCTATGAGAGGACAGTCTTGTACTGTACACAAGCGCTGCACAACGGATCAGTGTGCACACAGCAGAGCAAACACAGAAGGCCATCAGAAGCCAACAGATAAATTGTTTAGATATGTTTGTACACCGTACACTTCTACTCGCGTCATTCCTTCGCTGCAGCCCATCAAGTGTGTTCCTGCCTCTGCAGAAATTGAGCTCTAGTGAAAGTTGAATCAGGAAGACTATTCATTTCATACTGAATGAGTACATGAGACATGAAATGTTACTGGGTTACATTTTTGAAAATAAGAGGGGGGTATATGATGCCACTGTTAAATTAACAAATCCAATGTTTCATTCAATGTCAATCCAACAACACCAGTGGAACAACATCATGCCACCAAGCCCTAGTGTCCAAATCGGCAATGAACTCCATTTGGATCAGATTGTGCAGCCTGTGCATAGGCCAACACCTGATTATCACTGGATGTACAACAGCTGTAAGGCCTTACAACAATTAAAGAGAAAAGAGTACAAAACTCAGACAACCAAACCCATAACAATAATAAATCTGGACACCACGGCGGGTGGAAAAGAAACATACAGAAATAACTGCCACTGTGCAGATTGCTGCACAGTTTTACAGAGTAGCATGCACATACAAGGCTACGTTACTAGGCAACCAGTGGATGAACTCACCCGTCTGAACGGCAATCTGTGAGCCTTGTGCACCATGAAGTCCTCTGCTCAATCCAACTTCTTGGCTTGACCATTCTCAGTGCATAGTATAACCAGTCAACTCATCCGGCCTTTCCCACTATAACCAGTCCACAGACAGACAGCGCCTCTTTGTCACTGCACTCGTCAAAATTTTTCAAACCTTTTGAGCTGAAAGACACTCTGCAGTCACGACAGAAATAGTCAGAATCAGCAGAAAATCCTCACACAACTCAGTGAAAGTAGAAGACCCTAAACATGTAGCAAATGTAGAATAAACCTCTAAAGGATCAACCGTGAGCATTTAGCATTTTGCCAAACTCAGCATCACCTGTTAGCCATACATATGTTTGATTTGTGTCACTCACTCACGGGGTGGTGCATTAAAGTAAGTTTTCACTGTGTAACAGATGTGACATGTAGCAAAGTACAAAACTTGTTCAAAACATGTTAAAAAAGTACTGATTTTTAAAAAAATATATACTTATAAAGTAGGCTAGAGCTTGGCCTACACAACAAATTACCTAATTATTGTAGCCTAAGTAAATGTGATCCATTACTTACACCTCTGCCAAAGATTGTCTGACAAGATGATCACACTTAATCACATGTCATCTGCTGTAATAAACAATTATCTTTACTTCATCTACTGGTCTCTGCTGATTGAAATAAGAATTGTCTCCAGACATAAGCAGACAAGCTGTGATGACTTTACAGTAGTCGTTCTTTGTCTCACCCAGGAAAGATTTTGGATGATGAGTGAATGCTTGCGGAGGCAAAATGTAAGCGTAATGTATTTTTAACACTTTCCTTCAATCACAGTGACATATCACCTCATGCTGCTAAGCCAGGTTAGAGCTACGTGAAATAGTGTCAAGTTGTCTCTCGACGACAGGAACATAAAGAAAGAGGTTCAGCAACTGCGAGAGAGGTGGAGAGACAGAACCTCTGATTGTAGCGAGTTTGTTTTCCTGGCTTGGTAATATGATTGTACTAAAGCCTTCTTTGGTCTCGGCTCTGTCTTTGTTCCTCTGCGTGATTAAGACAAATAAACCATGGGATCAAACTGAGACAGGCTCTGGAAGACAGAACAGAGGCAGACGGAGAGATTTGAACATTTTACAGCCCAGCTCGGTAGGTGAAAGCAAGCGAGAACCAGTGAGCTGGACTGTGGAAAATAATCACCCTCTCCACATCACATCATCACATCATTTCACACTTACAGAACAGCATGCAAACGCTACAGTTTACAGTAAACGATGTAACAGCCTGAAAATCAGCGGTGTGAGAAAAATGTCTTTCCATTTTTCAATCCCTTCATTGATCTTTTAAACCATCTGGACTCCACCATTGAATAATTTACCTGGATTTGAACCAGATAAAATCAACATGTGACCGATGATGAAGAGGCACTACATGGATACACTGCAGTCCTTATTCAACCTCTCAAGAGATGCATAACTCTCAACAGGTGTCTCTATAGGCCTTCAGCTATTTGTCTTCATGTCTAAGAGTGCACGGTTGGCACTGAATCAGAGCTGTAGAAACCAATAGTTAGAGACAAATGATTCTATGCCCAGCGTGAAACACAAAAAGTAAAAACGAAAGCACATTTTCTTATTGGATGCCTATAAGAATCAGACATGAAAGTTCCTCTAACTTTGGCCAAAATACTTCAGATGTTCCTCTCGTAACATCTCGAAAAGCGTTTATTCAAAATGTCCTTGATGAAAATGTCCATGTGGCAGACCTGAGGGAAATAAAACTTGAATGGAGTTGAAGAAAGAGAAAAGGCACAAGGGTTTTAAAGGGAAATTCAGATTTATTAGAACTTGGGTCTTATCTAGTTTTCAACTGGTTATAATAACAATGTACTCAGGTTCCATGAGTCAATTGTTGAGGCCGGCAAACATGACATCACTTAGAAGAAGTCACACAAAGCAACAAACATGAACTCCTAAATCAGATTGAAAAACCTTTTATGGAGATAATACCAAAAGTGATATGTCAGTATTAATCCCTCATTGCAAAGGCAAACTTCTAGGGTCAAGGTTTACAACAATGTTTTCTCTTTCAAATAAGCTTTGCTAACCTGACAATATAATTTCTTTTCAATGTCAATCCATCTATTTATTTGTCCCCAAAGGGCTATTTGATTTGCAGCAGTGAAACAGGATAGAACACAAAGCACTTCAACATAACATATAAACATAAAGAAATAGACAAGGTAGAAAAACTAAGTACACAAGTTGTGAACACAGCACTGATGTATCATCAACTTTTAAGTTGAAATGGTGAACTTGTTAACAATCAGTTGCTTATTTAAACATCCAGTAGTTACAGAACATTATCAGTCATTTGTGGGTGGCTGCGGGTGGAAGGTCGGTGGTTTGATCCCCGCACCACATGTATCAAGACACTGAACTCATAAATTGCTCCATTGATGGCTGTTCCATCGGTTTGTGAATCTTTATCGCTCCTGATGAGCAGGTAGCACCTTGTATGGTAACCTCAGCCACCAGTGTATGAATGTGTGTGAATGGGTGAATGATGGCTTGTGTTGTAAAGCGTTTTGAGTGGGCGATAAGACTAGAAAAGTGCTAAATGCAGTCTATTTATTTGCAATAAAAAATATTAATTATAGCAGCTTCAAGAAATTAGGTCCTGGGTGTTATATAAGCTCATGTTATCTTTTCCTCAAAGGGTTTACTTTAACAACCATTTATTATAGAATAGAATAGACAAGACTTTTCTGATATCAGGGATTTACAGAGGAATATCCTAAACTGACAGGGAGCCAGTGGTCTGTGGTTGTTTACTACGCTTTCAATCTCCCCTAATGACAAAAACATTCAATTCTCGTTCACATGGAGAGTGCATTTTCTGCTCTTCAGGGGAGGATTACAATACAAGCTGGGGAAGAATTGGCTTCCACACATCATCATGTAATGATAAGTTATCCTGCTTCAAGAGCAGCAACAAATCTTTGTGTAGAATGCTAATGGATGTGATTCCAGACAGCTTTACAGTGAGGGCAGGCATTCAGGGTTTAGATGCTTAACTAACTCCAAAGTGATGACTTTTCTTCCAAAGACCTTTAAAGGAGAAAGACTAAATATCCGACATATTCTACAACACGAGCACTGATACTGAAGTTTTTATTAATTTTTTGGCCCACAGAAACAAATGGCATGTCAGTGGTTTTGCATGTTTTAGCCCATAAACTGCTGCTTTACTTTCCATTTTTACTTTCCAAGCACATCATTAAGGTGATTTTAATGGACTTTTCTAACTTCCAGTAAGCCATTAGTTTCAGTGTGCTATACAACAGAGATGTTTAATTTGCTTGAAATATATCACAAAGAATTTTTTTTTTCACCTTTACAATATTTAATTGACAAAGTCGATTAATGATTGGGTGTCTTTTCTTTTTGGTGCGCTCAGAGCACACAAAATTCAGATTATTCAATTCACAACATACACATTTACCATAAGATTCGTAAAATTTAAAAAGCCTTTAATATAGTGCTCATCAGGAGCATAGCAAACATAGCAATTCTGGACCCTGTACATAGGCATATAGGCCCCTCCCCGAATCCATGGCTATTCATTCTTGTATCTTTGTATATCTAGTCACCTTTTCCCTCCCAGTCCGACGCCCCTGGTGATCAAATGAATAAAGACCAACACATATCGACCACACACAATCGACAGTCCTCCTCAAGGTATAAAACACACAGATAATTAAGTACAAGCTTCAATTACGCACTTAATCCCAACCTTAATCTCACCTAAACATGCACGACTTCTTCCAGCAAAGACCAGAAAAGTGAATGTATACACACCTTTAAGGCTAAAAGAAAGAAGATAACCTGACATCATGTGCAGCATGTGGGAGATATTCTCCCTGGCAGTGGTCCAGGCCAGGTCGGTAATGACCATGCTAATGCCTGATTGCATTTAATTTGATACAAATGAGCACATTATCCAGCAATTTAGCAGAAGAAATGATTACATGATACCTCACTTCATTAACAAACAGGGTATTATGACTAGCACGTCACATCTAACAACTGTATAGTGAGAAGAGAGTTTTTTTTAATCCTCTTCTCTCTTAGGGGATTGTATATTCTCCCTTGTGGAGATGTGATGCCGTGTTTAATAAATTATGATTCCTCCGAAAAACTGCTGAAAGATTCTTGAGAGAAACAGACTGACATCTAATTGGGCCTGGAGAAGTGGGAAGCTCTAACTCTTAAGTCTTTTTTTTTTTTTTTTTTAATTATCCATCCCTGTGTTTCCCATTAAAATAGTTTCCAGCCACTGAAAAGAGGATTTGAAACAGCCAGCCTCAGGTAATACCTGCTAGAGTATTTCCTGGACAGTTGGGCTGAACTCTAGGCCTGGTTCAGGTGTTGGGCTCTTTCCAATAACTCTTCAACCTTAGAGCCAAGTTGATACCACTTATTTATTCCTATTTTTAATCAAAAACACAAGTCACTCTGTAATAGCAATGTGTTACAGACAGTTAGTGGCAATTGTTATAAAAAGCAGAAAGATGTGAGTCATCTGTTGTATAATGATGTGGGTGTTGTTTGCTTGCTCTATGCTTGGCTGGAAAAAAGCTAAACGACATAAGCAACTCAAACCACAACATAATCTGCAATACTCGATTAAAACAGTCTTGGCTTTCTTATCTGCTCTTTCATTTGGAGCTGGATAAATAAAACTAATAGGCTACAGTAGCCTAAATGTAATTTCAAATCAAAAGTAAAGAGGTGTAAAGAAGATTTAATATCCTTTCATATATTCTTACCCAGGGGTGGAAGTAACGAATTACAGGTACTCACATTAATTAAGTCGTTTTTTTTGTGTACTTGTAATTTTGGGGTATTTTTTAAATCAGTAACTGTACTTTTACTTACTGTAAGTACTTTTTATAACAAGTATTTTACTTCTCTGCATTTTAAGGTGAATCTGTTACTGAGTAAAAACGATAATGCCCTAAAATTAAGGATGACGTCATTATAGGTTAATGTTAGCATTATTGTACCTCGGCGTAGTTAAAAAGTGGCTGCATTTACCTCAATCAATCACTGATTTCATTTACTCACAGTACAGACTTACTTTTCACTTGTATCCAAGTACATTTGTAGTCTAGCACTTTAACTTGTACTTCTGTAAAATGTGTGTAAAGTAACAGTACTTTTACTTGAGTATAATATTCTAGTAGGCCTCTAACTTAATTAGACTTAATTTTCTTCACATACATCATTAATTTAGCTGCTATGTAGCTGTGTCTGAACCAACCTCAGTCATGGGTTTGTTCTAAATACATGCATATTTATATCTCTTTGACAATGTCACAAAAGTAGTCATTTCAGGCATATATTTATTTATTAGCAAAAAAGTCTTTTATGCATTTGGACCCCTATAAAATCCTTATCACATCCCTGTTTGAGATACAGAAATGTATTGTTTTCATTTATATGCCTTTAGCATAAATTCTTCTGAGATCAGTTTGACAACAGCAAAGCTCACGTGAATATTTTCTCCCAGTTGGTTGCTCATAACTATTAATATCAATCAATCTATATGAAAAATCATGTGACATCTTAAATGAAACTTAGCAAGGGACACAGTGGCGAACTTTGGCGATGTCAAATAGACTAGTCTTAATATTTATGCACATCAGTCTGATTTAAGAATCTAAGACTAGCCTGAGGATTAGACTAATGTTAAACTACAGTTACAGTACACAGCAGGTCAAAGCTACACAACTCATTCTGAACTTCACAAACCTTTCGTGAAGGCTTTGAGAGAAGGATGAAGGATCTCAAACTGCGTATGCAGGCTAAGAAGAGATTTGACATGTGTGAGAGAGGCCCTGTCTGGACAGTGATTGCTGAGGCCATAGAAGGAGAGAAGAGCAAAGACATCCAGGTCTAATTGTGAGCAGGTGGCCTTGCAAACGTTTTGGAGATTGGAAAAACTGCCCCCGCTTCCAAATGCCACAGTCACCCCAACTGGCCCTTCTCCCTCACAGGCCATTTTAAGTTTCCATAGCATTCCCTAATCTACCTGGCCGACTCTGCACATACCATATCCAGATATACACACATACACAAACAAATACGATGCACGTTTTCACATTTTGCCTCAAACTTTTGTTATATTACCAGAAGGTGGATGCATATGTGCAGCTTTCACTGAAGCATGATGCACAGCGAATGTTAAACAAACAACGGAGAAAGATCCACAGAGATTGAAGCCAACCAGGACACAAAGAGGTCTACTGTCTGTAATGCTACACTATGCAGGATACAACATTCAAGACGGGGTTGTTTATCTTCAGTTGACAGGTTGGTGTGTAAGCTGCAATCGCTTGATTCCACGCACTGGTTAAAAACTTGGAGGACTTGTTTGGACAAAGGACTGTCTGGTTTCCATATGTCCCTCAGAAACAACTTTTTATTGACTGAAACCCAAAAAGTATCAGTAATGCCAAGATCAGCAGTTGGCCGAGGGGCTCATCGCTTCCTGAAGAGGACAGCTCTCTGATCTTAATGATTGAAAACACAAAGATGGACGCTTCGTGATGTGCTGTTGCGCCCAAGACTTTATTAAAAACAAATGTAACTATGAGCTTAAAATAAATTTCATGAATATGTATTAATTCTATTATTGAGACTTTTTACTGAGATATAAATGAGAAGATGAATGCAATTCTCATGTCAGTCCATCTAATATGAAGGTACAGCCAGCTGCCAGTTAGCATATCGTAGCATAAACAGAGGGGGAAACTGCTAGCCAGGCTCTTTCCAAAGGTAACGAAATCTGCCAATCAGCACCTCTAATGCTCATAAAAAATTAACATGTTAAATCTTGTTTGCTTAACTGATACATAAAACAAAGTCTAAAAACAGCACAATGTGGTGGATAGGCCCGTTTCACGCTGTGGGTTCCAAGAGCGGAAGTACGCAAAGACAGTGGAGCCTGACTTCCGTTAACTTGTTGGTCGGCAAAGATGGAGGTTAAAATGATTGACTATGGCTGACGTCGACAGAATCACCAACATGTTTTCCTTAACCTCAAGTTCTAAACTTGAGAAAGGGTGCAAGTTCTTTGTCAAACAATATTTATTCAACTATGAAGGTAAGTCACTGTATTGATGTTAGGTGAACCAACTGGGCTGACATTTAAGCAAGCTACCGTTTTACCCATGGAGTCAGGGTCCAAAATCAGCACTCGACACTCTCCAAATGCAGGTAAATTCTTCACAACAGTCACACAACTGTAAGAAACGCTACTTACCACAGATAAATGTTACCAACAAAAACACTGAGCTAGCTAAATAACCAAAGCGACGAGTCCATCAAAGAACTGTGATACAATTATTGACGGTCATAAGTTGTTTTTCCAATGCAGGAACAGCGTGGCTCGACTCAACTCAATATGCTTCATGCCATCACTTGTGTGCAGAGTGGATGCAACACAAAATACAGTAAAATCAATTTATGTGTTGTAGTAACGTTAATCAGCATATGAAGGGAAGTAGAGCTATTTTAGCAATCTGCGACCTGCTTTTGGGGAGTGTCAGGTGCTGACTTTGGACCCTGACTTACCTTCATAGTTGAATAAATATTGTTCGACAAAGAACTACCCTTTCAAGTGTCGAACTTGAAGTTAAAGAAATCATGTTGGCAATTCTGTCTGTTTTACGTTCAGTCAATGGTCTTGACCGACAAGTAAAAGGACGTAAGGCTCCACTGCCTTTAAATACTTGTGAAAAGGGCCTATTATATGTGGTTATGTGTTATTTTCTGGAGGCTCCGCTGGAAAACTAGGAAAACACTGCTCCTAGCCAAGAAAGTATGACAAATAATTCCCAAAAACCCCACAACGTGTCGTTTCTACATTTCAGAAGGTATATTTTATTGATTTATTTTAAGATAAATGTCCAAAAAAAAGACTACTCCTTTAAATAGGTTTAAAAAATGTGGCTTCATGGTGAGATAATCTGAACTGTTCAAAGCAAACGTTTCAAAAATGATAGGTTTGACAGTTGAGGAGTGATCTCAAGTGCTGTGATGCAAAATGTTTTCATACATCATTCCTCATTTCCATAAATCTCTTAAAACACAAAGATGAATTGACAAAGTAATTCTCACCCTCAAAACATGCTTTGGATAATATCGGCGTTTCCATCTGATCCCTTCAGGCCTCGTCAGATCTGCCCTTAAAGCCCCTCAGGTCAGAGATGTCATGTCACTCCGCCAGATGGACTAGTACAAAGCGAGGAATGAGCTACGCTACTGTATCTTTTCAGATTCTTAAGTTAGCGGAGAAAATAAATTAGATAAGACAAAATAGGAGGTAGAATAAGAGGAGGGTCAGATTCAATAGAGTGAAAAGAAAAACATTAAGATCTGGAAGGAAAAAGTCAAGAGGATCAAGATATTCTTTGAAAGGAGTATTATATTCACAAATGATTTAAAACATAATTTCCTCTTGGGCTCAGAATGTTATTCCTGTTTATATTGTTCAGTAAACCATGTTTTCCTCCTCACAGCACCATGTACTTAAAACATTATTGCTGTCAAACACATAAGATGAAAAATACCTCAACAGAAAGGCCAAGCAAAACAAGCAAGGGACTGAAACACAGCAGGACTGACACAGAAAAAAATATGTTCTCTGTTCGCTTTGGGATCCTTACTTCATCCTACTGCACCCCAAGAGTCATCTAATCCTTCTCTCACAGAGACAGATTATTGCTATTGATTAGCTGAAAGTGGGAAGTCTATTCCCCATCTTTTTTTTATAGATAAAAGAGTCAGATAAATATGGGAAATACGTTTAACAAAGATCAACCGTAGTTACACCCCTGTAGCTGATTGGATAAACGGCTTAACAAAGCTATGTGCAGTTGTGGTGCAGCTAAACACCCTGGAAGATGTAGGATTTGATTTTATACGAGTTACATACAAGTTTTAAATGTTTTACCCATTAACTAAAAGCAGTGTTTTTGTTTTAGTGGTTTTGTTTTTTGATTGACCTCCTGATTTCAGGCAACCACTGTTGTCCATTAGAGTTCAGTTATGATAGCCAGTTGATCACAGCGACTTTTTAACTGGCTTCATATTTTTGGCAAAGTTCAATTGCAAGCGGAGGATACTTTGGAAAATATTTCTTGAAAGTGCATTCAGTCACTGTGTGTAAATGGGTGAATGCTGATTTGTTTAGTAAAAGCGCTTTGAGTGGCCAAGACGACTAGAAAAGCGATATATAAATGCAGTCCATTGAATTAATGATTGTGGATTTTTTTTATATGGGTCATCAATGATGTTTTGTTCATCTGTGGACTGGTTTGCCTCTATGTTACCCATATTTCCCCCATTCCAACTGTTTTGTCAAACCAAATAAAAATTGTCGTGCCTAGAACATCAAACTGCTAAAGTGTTGTGTAAACAATACTGGTAGACAGATGTGAAGGGAAAAAAAGACCAAAAAAAAGCCAACTTCTGTGACTATTTCTCAACAAAAAAGACCAACAAAATGTCCACAGTGGATACACAAACCCTGCTTAAAATGCATAAAGAAGCATAATTATAGCTTCAAGATTACAGAGCAGTAAATATTCAATCAATCTCTCCTAAAGGGAAAATAATTAATGCTGCACATGCAGGACGAATGTTGTGATCATGAAAGTTGAGTAAAAACTACTTATTAAGGCTTTGACCAGTAAAAAAAAAAAAAACAGATTCAAAGGTTTGCGTTTGTTTCTTGATGATGATGAACAATCTGATGGTCCTGCTACTGTCGGCTGATTAGAAACTTATATTGGACACTCCAGCTTCTCTCTCCATATGGAGGAATTTTGGTCCTCTCTGGTTTCCCCACCTGCACACTGTCTCAGACGTTTTCCATTTGTCTCTCTCCTGCTGCCCTGATGCTCCTGCCAGGAGGTCTCACACATACACACACACCACACTCTAGATGCACACGTGGTTAAAAAAAAAATGTAAATGGAAAACAGTAGTCGGTCCCAAACACCAATTTAGACATTATTCGAGGGCCTTTTGAAAAGCCAGAGTGAAACTTGAACTACCGGGTTCTGTTTCAGAAGTAAGAAAACCTCATTCAAAATCCCGTAAAGGCTATGCAAGTGATGTCACAGTGAGTGGAGGTCACCATGGTTAGTGCTGCAATGTCGACACAAAAAAAAAAAAAGGGAAAAAGCTGTTGTGCCACTGTCTACAAATACTATAGATTCTACAAGAAATCGGTGCATTCAGGTACAAATAAATGTCAGGAAACCCAATTCCTGACCACATGTCAATGTCTACGGACCCCTGGGTCTTGGTAAATTGTAAGGATCACTGTCAAGTCCAACTACCTTTAATTTAAGTAGATAATCATTTGTTTTACTCCTGGTTTCGCAGTTTTCCCCACTAATTGCAGCCATGTTGCCAGATGTTTTGGCACTCAGTCCGTCTGGGGGGGGGGTTCCAATTCTAGTAGGAATGTGATGTCAGTGCATATCCTCTATTGAGTTTCGTAGGAACACTAATAATCAAGGTTTAGCATCTTTCTCAACAGTGTTTCACTCTGTTAATCTAGATAAGAATGATAATTTTAATCGTCGTTTATTCATGCAATAATTTCCCATGGGCTAGACAAAAGAGTTCAAGAGCGAGTCAAGGGGCCGCTGTCTGCAACAACAGCAGGACAGAAAACATTGACTTATGTAGTATTTTGTTGGCCGCAGAGATTACATTCAATAAGTTGGTCGCTCTGAGCGTGTTGTGACTTTAACAGATATAGAAGAAACCAAAGTGGTGCCACGCTTGTAAATTTTTGTAAGAGCTGCTCACAAATGAATCATTTAACTTAACTGTAGCGGATGACAGTTTGTCTTAGAATATGCACGTAAATCCCAGGAACATGCTTTATTTATACACGCATACATAGACCGATGAAATACACACTCAATAGGGATTGCATGGAGTTCCAAAAGCTAATGGAACATGGTGTAATTAATTTGGCTCTCAATGGTTGTGGCTGTGCTGCAAACCTCAGAGTTTGCCAAGGTGTACATTTGGGGATGATTGAGTGTTGTTATTCCACACAGAAAGTCAACATAAGAAAATAAGGACTTTGATCTAAATTTGTCCGTGATACTCTTGTCTTTATTTATATAGCACTTTTCTTAACAATGTCACAAAGTGCTTTAACTAACAGATAAAACCAGACAATGCCGTTAAATATAACACTAAAAGGATATGAACATGGAAGGAATTAAATCAAATAATTAGAAATATAAACACAGCATAAATTAAAGCAACTCAAAGACGTTCACGAAAAGAAAGGCTTTGAGGTTGTCCTCTGTGACACAGCAGAATCCCCTCATAAACAGTCAGCATGAAGCAATTACGCCGCTTTAGGCATTATGCAACCATAGCAACAAAAACCTCCAGATGATCTTACAAAAAACAATACCGTAAAATCATAGTCTCATGATGAGGGAGCATATATTTATCATACGGAGATAAAAGTATGGGGGTTTTTTTGCTAACATTTAACACAGTGGCCACTTAAACACTAATGTGATTCACTTCAGTTTGTGAGCTCAGTGGATATGTCAGCAGCTTCTACCCAATCCAGAAAAGGCACACCTGTCCCTCACGATAAGCCGGAACCAGAAGAGCTTCGCCTGCACCAGCCATTACCTGCGAGGAGCTCTTTGTTCCCACCCGCCTCTGCCGACAAAAGATCTGGAACAACACAGCTGAGATCATGTTTTTCACACTCTTTGGAGTGAGAGTAGTCTCGACTCTTCCTGTGCAGATACAAATATTGGAATAAACGCTCCATCACGCCCACATAATGGCAAAGAGAAGAAAACTAATAGTCGTTTTGCATTTCTAATGTCAGCGGGGACAAATGAGTCATCACATCAAAGAGTTTTTTTTACACAGACTGACCCAGCCCATTAGTGAGTGTTTGTACAACACAACAACAATCACCAAAACAGAGGATTAACCAGTGCCAATTTAACATCCAACTGATACTTGTTGATAAATAGCCAACTGTTCTGAGTAGCCAAAGAACCTGTTCTGAATCTAACCCCTGACTAAAGAGGCATGACAATACAAGCTGTTTTTAACATTAAGCCACATTCAGTATTATAGAAGCTCAGGTTGTCTTCCAGCATGAAAATCTATAATATCAATCAATTTGATAAAGGAGAGGAACTTCCTGCAAGGTATTAAATATTTTAAAAAATGTATGCAGTTTACATATAGCCGTTATTCCCAACCAGGGTTTTTTCTGCTGTCGTAAAGACTGAAGTAACTCAAGTAATTTGAAAAAAATATACATTTTAATTTTTAAAACTATATCAAAATAGTGAGACAGCTATGCCTGAACATCACATGTTGCAATTGAGTGTGTGTGAAAAGTTACTGATCGAGCAGAGATGTGGAAATGGTTACCTAAAAATGGTAGAACAGTTATATAAAAGTTATGGAAAAACTGTTGAAATTGTTATACAAGTAATGCTGAACAGTTGAAACAGATTAGCTTAAATTAACACAGATAAATGTTAAAATAGCTAAAAATGGATAAACGATAAATCGCTGAAACGTTCAGCTTCTGCTACAAATGCAAACTTGACCAAACCAACCTAAACACTGACAGTTCAACTATATGAAAAATATATAAACTTTTATGTCATTAATGTACTATCACTTTAAAATCAATTCAAAATGTGTCAATAAAGGGTACTTGAATTCATCTGGACCTACATCAGACAGAAAAGGTTCGGAGCCACTGTGAGATGGTATAACTGCACTGATCGTCCTTTTTTCACTGTGAGGACGGAACTAAATTCTCAAAAATGGTAAAAGAAAAAAAAAAAGCTACAATCCTGATTCCAAAAAAGTTGGGATGCTGTGTAAAACGTAAATAAAAACAGTCATTTACAAATGAACTGTACGAAGTGTTCCTGAGCTCATTTAATATACTTTGTGCAATCATTTGTTTCACAAAGTATTGAAGCTCGCCCCATCCTGAACAACCTTTCGAGGAAGCCCCTTTATTACCCAATTATGATACCATCACCTGTTATCAATGAGCCCGTTTACCTGTGGAATGTTCCAAGCAGGTGATTTTGGAGCATTCCACAAATTTCCCAGTCTTTCGTTGCCCCAGTCCCAACTTGTTTGAAAAGTGTTAACGGAATCAAATTCAGAAAGATTTACAAAAATTAATGAAGTTGATGAGGTAAAACATTAAATATATTGTCTTTATACTGTTTTTAATTGAGTGTGTGTCAAAAAGGGATTAGCAAATTATCATAGTCGGTTTTAATTATGTGTCACACAGTGTCCCAACCTTCGGAATCTGGGTTTTCGAAAAGCCTTTTCATTACGGTGCCATAAGTGTTTCCCCTGCAGACTACCTTGGAGAGCATCACAGCTAATGGCATTACACTCATCACACAGATGCGCACACACTATACTTCCCAACTGGATTACCACTCATCCCAGAACATCTGTGTGGTATAAATCACCCTTGGAAAGGTTACCTCACAAACCACCAGGCCTCCCAGTGAAAAAGAAAGAACCCCTTGGCAGCAACCACCAAGAAACAAAAATAAAGGAATTTAACATTCATAAATGCATTATATCTTCTTTTTTTTTTAATTGCCAAGACACAGAAGTTATGCTTCAAGTGGGATTTGGGGATGAGAAGTAGAAGCAGGCCAAAAAAATGGAGTGATGCAATGCCAATTGAAATCAACACCCCATTATGCTAAATGGATCTCCAGAGGTTGGTATTGCCGTGTGGATGTTAATCGCTCTGCCTTGGATGCTGCTATACTGCTACGGATTAAATATGCACAGCTTTGCTGGGAATTGGTTTAAGCTGATTGACTGTATGCCCTATGATTTGGGGTCAGAATTATTAAAACTTAAAAGAATTCCACTTCAGAATGCTCTAAAAAGCTGATAGGAGTTTTAAAAAAAAAAAAAAAAAAAAAAGGTTTTCCCTGAAAACGCTGAATAAGTTGCATTAACCAACTTCCTCTTACTTACAGCAAGTTTCAAGTCCAAATGAAATGTTTGTATTTTTTTGTTTGAAAAACCAAAAGAGAGTGAATTTATGCCAATTCACTCACGGCAGTTTGATAAATAAGGAGGTCCGAGTGTTTAATAATGGGGCACATTTGGGGCTGTGGCAGTCTGGTAGGGCTCCTATCAGCAAGTGAACTCTTGGTCACCCATTACGTGCACACCACTACACACTTATGAGGCACGTGTGCTGACAAGAGGGCAGTAATCCAGCCATGTGCCTCTTTGGATTCTTTTCCCTCGATGCGATCTGCTCTCCTCTCCCATCTTTCTCCCTCTGACACACCCCCAGAAAACATACTGGAGACATTAATGAGTCCACATCAGGCTTAGAAAGAAGATACATGATAAGATATAAAAGGAAAGGACGAGATGAGGGACTGTTGCAAGAGAGACTGAAGGAAAAATAGGGCAAGGTGCTATTACAGAAGGAAATAAAAGTGAGTAGGCCTATAAAATCATATCAGACCTTGGAAAGTCATAGATACTTCTATAAAAACAACAAAAACCTCCCCAAACAGTTGCTGAGAGAGAAAACTGCACAGGTACAGGAAATAAACTCCATAGTTTCTATGCAGTGTTTCACAGCCAGCTGGTGAAACTAACTCTGTCATTTATCTGCTCATAAATCAGCAGACTTTTATAAGACACTTAACAAGAGTCGGCACCCACAGGAGGGAATGAGCTGCAGAATTATTGAGATATCAAATAACAGCTCTGCAGGCTTATCAGTGTAATTACATTCTGGCTGGTGAGGAAGAGGCAGGAGGACAACATTTGTTCACTTACAGAATCATTAAAGTACAACGTACCTACTGAAAGTGGGACTATGCAATCAGGTATTTATATACTGTCCTGTGCTAATTCATCTCCAAACTAATTCTTCTTGGCTTTAGACTTAGCTCTCTCACACACACAAGTGACAAAAACACACTTTTTATACTCTCAACTAAATAGATAGATGATAGATAATTGATAGATAGTACTTTAATGATCCCAAACTGGGAAATTCTTAGCAGATGCAGCTGACATCTGAGTGCAGACAGATACGTGGCCCCCTTGTGGTTGCACAGGATCAGAAACATCCTAAACACCACAGACTCTTCAATTCCTCTGTGTGAATAGATTTCACAACAAAAGGGTCCATTAGTTTCCTTAAAAACACAACAGCTCCATTTGTAACGATGTTAAGCTGGAACTTGACATTTTCAATACAACTGGCGTCCACAAAACTCATCATTTCCTAAAGAAACTGCTCTTGTGAATATTGTCATGCAGATTAATTCATTGAATAATTCAGTTAAGGAAATGTTTGGTTTAGTAGAAAACATGAGACAGCTTAACACTAGACGTGACATCAAAGATAAAAACAAACAAACATGATAAAAACAGTGTCGGTATTCATCATCAGTTACTGATGCAGATTTAAAAGATTAATTGTGTCTAAACTATTCAATGAGATGATCCTTCACCATACTTATCACACCGAAGATGCCACCCATGTGACCCTAAACAGAAGTAACGCCGTTATGAAGATTACTATGTATATACTGTATATTACAATGCCTACAGTATTCCATAGTTACTTTAAGCTCGTAAGTCATGCAACACATTTTTACAAACAAAACACAAATGTAAAAATTCTCACAAGCAGTTATGAGACCTTCTGAACTCATTCACAAATCCCACAGCAGTGAGTCAGGACCGGGTATTTTGAGGAGGAAGCTGATAGAAGGACGAGGATAAAGACAAATGAGAAATACAGGAGGATCCATCAGCAGAACTGTCTGGACCACTAAACCCTGAAGTCATGTCTCTAATTCACACCGATTTTCATTCTGCATCACCTTGGACATTTGCCACCAGCGGTGCATCATGATCACATTGACAGAGGTCCTTTGAGCTGGCAGGAAGTAGATACATATTCAGGCAACTTATTGATCCCAAGAAAGGCAATTAATTTGCAGCTTACCTGGTCCATATATAAGCAGCAGAGCAGCCCAGACCATAATAATTTTAAACTTAAGTTCTTTGAAATCATGTGTCTCTAATCCAGTGTTTCTTAGTCCTGGTCCTGAGGACGCCCTGATTCAAATGAATGGCTCGTTATCAGGCTTGATGATGACGAGCTGATCATTTAAATCAGGTGTGTCAGAGCAGGGACACATCTGAAACATGCAGGGCAGGGGGTCCCCAGCACAATGAACAAGCTGTGCATACTGCATCACGCAGGGCTCGAACTCACAATCTTACACACGGAGGGCTCACTCATGATCTCACTGAGCTACCTGCAGAGTGAGAAACCAGCTGGCTTCACACATCAGCAGGTCTGCATGTAAAGGCACATTTTTAAACCAATGTAAAAAATTCAGTTATCGAGACAAAAATCTGAGAATTTGTGTACTTCATCATCCAGGCAAACAACCTACAGTACAGTACAGAGGAGTCAATCACATATTGACAGCCACAGAGAGACACTTAACCATTGCTAATGAAACCAGAGAGCAAACAAGACAGCAAGAGACAGACATGGCTGTGGAAGTTCCCTCTCCTCTCTTCTATGGATACAAGGTAGCCATGTCATATTAAATGTCCACTGCACTTGTGACAGGTCATTTTGTTTTGTCCTGAGACAAAACGTCTCTGCAGTAGGGACACAAGAGGGTCAAGGCTTGTAGCAACAGGGGCACTGCCATCCCCTGGCCCCCAACAAGAACCACCAGGGTCAAAAGAAAAGCAACCAATATTCAAAAGTTAAAACGATTAATTTTGAAATTATTATTATTATTATGGTTATGATTATTTTATTTTTTTTCACCCACTACCCTGCGCTGCATTGACACTGACTTCATGGGGGTGAAAGCTCCAAACTGAGCCAGTACAGAAACATTTGTTGCTGTGACTCTTTGTCCATCATTGACTTTTAACATGAAAAGATGTGAAGCAGGCGCACCCTTCTGCTCCATCACCATGGTGTTTGTGATTTTCTAATGTTAAATTAAATTAAATGACGCTGTCACTGGCCACCAACACACTCACTGACTTCACCAAACCACACCAAATAAAATCCAAACCTCTGGAACAATGCTCATATTAAAAAAAAAAAAAAAAACAGCAGCTGGATCAAATTGTAGTACAATGACACACCGTGCATAGTTGTATTATTTCACCAGGCCAATGCTATGTTTACACAGTGTCCTTTTTTCTGCATTAAATTTTACCACCAAACCCTTGCACATGTGTATAAGTGTGTGACTCAGGCTGATTACTGGTACAAACTCTTTTAGAAACTGTCATGGCCACAGACGAGCTTATAATCCATACCTGCTGAGGCTAAGCTTCTCTTCGGATTATCCAAGAGCGGCTAAACACCTGGTCCAACAGCATACGGGAAAAAGCTAATATATCAGTGACTCTGAGACAAAGACCAAGTCTCTTCCTACTCCATTTGTTGTCTGGAAAATGACAAGAGCAATGGTAGAAGTATTCACGACCTCAACCTAAGTACATTTACTCTCAATACCACAGAGTGAATGTACTCTGTTAAGAGAAGGTCACACATTTTAGTTAAAGTTGGGATTGGTAACATTGGTGAAACCAGAAAGAGCAAGCTAGATTTGGAAAGTATCCAACCTTCCCTCCAAACCTACTCTTCCACACATGAATTTGTTTATCTAATCAGTTCATCCTTGGGTTCAAGTGGACATGTGTGCCACTTTGGAAGAAGTTCCCTCTAAGCATTCCTGAGAGATCACGTTCACGAGCCTGGGACTGTCTCCCAGTGACCTTCACCTTTGACTTCTGACCACCAATCCTCCTCCTAATCCTCCTCCTATAATCAGTTCATCCTTGAGTTCAAGTGAACATGTGGAAGAATTTCCATAAAGGTGTTCCTCAGATATCATGTTCACAAGAATGGGATGGAGGGACAACCCAAAAACATAACGCCTCCAGCCACAGCGATCGCTGGCACGGAGGAATTAAAAAAATCTAGAAATATTGGTGGTTTTCCAATAAAAGTAGAAATAGATAAATAAATAGAAAAACATAAGAATGATGTTTATTTACATCACAACTGTGTTTAATATTGACACGAAACAGAAGTTCATTGAGTAATTTAACTTAATTAGAAAACTTGATTGGGAACATAACATACACACACATGCTGGAGTGACTCTCTCAGCTGGTCTGACGTTATTGTAACCCTTGTTCTATAAGCGGAGCCCTCTACCATCGGGCCCTGCCGCTCCTGTGCCGCTTGCTGAAGAGGTGGCAGGATGCAAGGCAGCCTTATATACGCTGGGGTTCCCACATATTCGGGTAGGCGTGTCCTGGTGGCCAGTGACGTTTATGCAAATTTTCAGTAGGAATACGTGATCGTGATTGGAGGAGTGTAATACCCATAGAGTCCAGTAGAGGGCTCCGCCTGTGCTATAGAACAAGGGTTACAATAACGTAACGTTCTTTAATAAAACCTTAATCTGAAGAAGTATCTACAAGCTACAGCTGAGTAGAAGAACAAAGTTGCATACAATGGTGATAGTTGTACTTAAGTTCAGTACTTAAGTAAATGTAGGGCCTACTACAATCCACCAGTGGACCAGAGTCTACATTTTATATAAAACATTTTATTTTTGTACATGTTAAAATTTATTATTAGTAATTTACACAGCTGCACAGCATAATATTACTGTTAAAATTATGAAAGTTACCAGTATAAAAAGAATATGTTCATATATTGAACAATTTGAGACACGCATGATTAACACCCTACATCTGTTAATAATATCTGTAATGTTATTTACATGACAGAACACTGTATGGTTTGATTGGCTGTTTGTCCAGGTGGCAGATGTATGCATGGACAAAAACTACGCAGAAAGAAAAAAGCATGCATATAAAAAAAAAGCAGATTGCAAAAGGCATGACACTGTCACAAGAGTCTGCTTCACTGCTGTTTTTCGCTTGTACCTCAAACCTCTTAGACCTTGGACCTTGGAAGAGCGAAAGACAAGAAGCGTGTCATGTAAACAAGAAGCTAAAACATGATCTATGTGTCTGATTCTGACCTCCTAAATGACGGTCAGATTGGCTGCCAACCAACAAAACCTACAGATCGTAATCAGCGGCAGCTGTGAGGAACTGCTCAAGAGAAAAGAAGCAACAAAAAAAAAACAGTACAGTCCAGGGAGGAACAAAATATTACAACCCCAAAGAGAACACTGGAATAAGTCTGTCAGATGGTTTCACAGATCATTTTTGAAGAATTTGCTGGTATCCTTGAGGTCATATTTCCAAAGAGCACATGTTGTTTATCAGCCTGCTGCTCCTGTTCTTTTGGTTGCATTCATAGTACATCTGAACAGGGGCGTCGTAGTGGGGGGGAAAGTGGGACTGAGTACCTAGGGCCCCAATGGGGGGAGGGCCCTCGAAAAGCCTGGGATGAAAAGTTGTTGGGTTTTTTTGCAATTTTTTATTTCTAAGGAGGCCTAATTAATGTCATAAGTAACTTTAAATTGGCTGAATAAAACGTTTGAGTGACTGAACTTTGTATATTAAAAAAAATAGTGGAGGCTCAC
>JBBPCS010020315.1:0-25547 GCA_037974645.1 Hollardia meadi
ACACACACACACACACACACACACACACACACACACACACACACACACACACACACACACACACACACAGTATATCTTGGGATGAGTCACAGTGTTATTTCCTGTAAATAGTAATAACCAGACCAAGTCATCTGGAAAGTCTCCATGTTCCGATGTTTACTGTAACCCTCCTCTTGCATGTCACTTCATTTGTTTATAATCAGATAAAGCCTTGATAAAACAACATACTCATTGTTTTACCTTCCAGTAAATTCTGGTCTTTTAGAATGATGTGGCAGACAAAATATAATGTCTTGTTCAGAGGACACCTGAATTAGTGCTGTGAAAAGGTTCATACCAACTTAGCATAATTTGTGGTCCTACAAAATTATTATAAATTAGATAATTTTAGTAATTTTATTGTTATTCTATTGCTCCAGGGGAAACGCTGAATTTCATATTTTATGGTGCTCATCTCTCATATTAGGATTGTAGAAACAGGTTTTTAAACATTATCTTCAGTCCAGAGTAACGATGAATAGTGATGTTATTTCATGACTCCCCGTGTGTCTGTTTTTTCTCAGGTTGATGAGAGCTGCTGCTCTCCTGCCAGATGGAACTGCATCTGGTCCAACTCCTTCCCCGAGGCTGAGGTAAACTCTGTCACCTTGTGCTACACAACACTGCTGGAGTTGATATTCATAGCCATGCCTGCTGAGCTGAACAGATGCACCAACGAGAAGTTTGCTAATCTGATGAAATATTGTATTGTTTGGTGATGTTTTGTGTGATTATGATAACCTTGGCCGTGTCTCTATTTTAGTTCTATGACAGAGTGCTGATGCTCTCCCAAAGGCTCTATAGTCTGCAGGTAATACTACTGAAGTCTAATTGAGACATTTCATCTGCAAACATACAAAACATACCACACTTATTCTGTGTTTTGTTTGCAGTTTGACTCACTTAAACCTGATAACGTTCATAACAAATGTGTTGAATTTCTGTTCACTGTATTAGCAAATAAAAAATTTTTTTGGTACAAAATTTAAATAAACACCTATTCACTTTATGATATTTTTCTACATCTTCAGGCCATCATATCACAGTGGGACAGTCACGTGGAGCTGCAGCGGGCCTCCCTGCCCGGCCGCCACAGAGGAAATGTGCTCCTGGAGCAGGAGAAACAGCGAACTCTTGCCCTGCAAAGAGAAGAGCTGGCCAGCTTCCACAAGCTGCAGTCTCAGCACCGACAGGAGCAGCAGCGCTGGGAGAGGGAGAGGGAGAGGCACCGCCAGCAAGTCGAGGTGACTGAGGCCAAGCTCCGACAAAGGGAGGAAAAGTGCAGGCGGCTGGAGGTGAAGTGCTCTGTCCTACCTGAGGACTGTGGATTAGATTTTAATAGCAGAAGATATATGCAGAAGGCTGAATTTCATAAACTTGCAGCTCTGCTTTATATTTCAATTTATGGTTTGATTGTTCTACTGTATGTTTGAATTTTCTAATTTGTAATGAAAAGAAATAAACAGTTTCTATAGTGTTGTAGCTTATACCTGTATACAAATGTCTTCAAATTCATGTCTGAGCTCAGTGTGTAAAGTCTGCACACTAGTAATTAAAAAAAAGCACAGGGTATATTTTACAAATATCAATATTTCACACAAACTTTGCAACATTGCTTGTTCTTCTGATGCAGGAGCATCTGGCAGAAGAGAGGAAGGAGCTGGAGAGTCAGAGAGAGACGTACCAACAGGACCTGGAGAGGCTGAGAGAGTCCACCAGAGCTGTGGAGAAAGAAAAAGAACGGCTGGAGCACCAGAAGAAGATTAAGAGGAAGACTATTGAGGTGGGGAATCTGTGGTGGATATGATGGACATAAGTAGGCATATAACAGTGGAACAAAATACAACAATTGCTAATACAGATATATTACAGTGTGGCCTAAAAGTCTCACCATACAGAACAAGACTAAGTAAGCTGTTGAAATGGAGGTTATTTCATTCACTCTAAATAATTTGCCTCAAAAAAGTATAGGAGGAGATCCAGAAAAAGATGTGGACAGCAGACACTCACGCTCTCCTGTTTATACTACATTGCGGGTGTCTGCAGACACGGATGTATTCACACTAGTTTGTCGGTGGTCAGCACATTAGCAGGTCAGATTTACATCATGTGGTCGATCTGAGCCACACAGAAGTACAGAAAGACAGAAGATTAAACTAACAAATGCCTAAAATTTGTTCAGTTTGCGATACAATCTGATTTAATTTTTTTGAATCATAACTTGAAGTTGGTTTTTTTTCTAAACTGTTTTGTATTTGGTCAACAGTTTTAAATTTAACAGACATTACCAGTAAATGAGATTCAGTAGAAATGTGAATGCACTGAAGGAACTTGGTTTCAGCTCCCACAGCCTCTTTTGTAGATGGGCATAATGACAAACACACATGCAACTGAACACATCTCTAAACACTCAGAGATCCAACTACACAGGGAGCAGTCTCTCTCTCTTTACCTCTTTACCTCTTGACCTTTTTTTTCCTCTCACCTCAGTCTGTTTCCTTACTTGAATCTATCTTACTCTCCTTGCAGTACAATGCGGGCCATTGTTTATGAGTTTCATGGGAGAAGAGTTTTGAGAAATATCCACTGTCTGTAATTTCATGCCTTGTACTAACAGATCTGTCACTGAGCTACAGTAAAGTTACTTAATATCAGCCTTTAGTGGTTTCAAAGGTCTGTATTACCATCGCAGTTGGATGGATTGGCATTCTCTTTGACTAGCTGAGGAGAGGTGTTACTGTAACCATCCAACAATCTGTTTCGTCTTCGTCTCGATACTGACTTTATCTTCTTATCAAACCAAGAAGATGCAGGCGAAGGTGTGACTGTTTTGGTATCCTTGGCAGGAGTATATGTAATTTTATATAATCACATCAATATATATCATGATATAAATCATTTTCTGGAAAATTTATATTTTTTATTTTATATCCAGTCAAATAAAGACCTGATGAAACAAAACACTTATTTCACTATATTTCATCAAATTAAACACAAAGAGAGCTAGAAACAAACAGACTTTGTTTATGGCAGCAAGTAATGATTAATAATTTATCATATTGTCATAAATATCATTATTGCAAAACTACCCTGCAATATTTTGGTGTTTTAAGGCCAATTTGTCCATCCCAGTCATCATATCACTCACCCATAAAGCTTAGCCACAGTGTTCCTATGAGTGAATAGCACCCTCATCAGGTGAACTGTCAGCTGTTGTCAAATCATTATTGAAATATTCCTTAGGTATTGCACATGATTTTCCTGTATCGTTTTCAATAGTAACCAATGGATGATTTGTTGAGATGTTTGAGTACATTGCAATTTTAAAAAAAACAACAATCTGGATTTGATCACAAGAAGAGGAACATAAACATAAATCAGCTCCACTATCTGAGTCACGCGTACAGTATGATTCTATCATCAGCAGGATGTAAACGCACACGTAATAATGGGATTGTTCACTCTGACTAATGCTCCCATGTGTAAAAGAATCCAACCTCTTCAGCGTGATGAGTCAGTGTCTTCTTTTGTCCCGCTTCTTCAGAAAAGAAAAAGTTACCAGTATGTCTACAAACTGGACAGCTGTTTTCCAAGAGGTTGGACTAGTCACCCAGTGAGCCGTCTACCACTGCTACACATGCTCCCACATATTTGTATCTTTCTGATGGAGGTTGTCTCCAGTCATGTCATTAATCGCTCTCTGCTGTCTGACAGTACTACTGTATTTGGTTGATGACTGACGGATGACACAATGCCGTCCATTCAAGTCCTGACTTGTCCCCAAAAAAAGCTGCAGTGTTTTTCATTCTTGTTTGTCTACTGCAGCTTTACACATAACATCGTCAGACATCTGGCCACTTATCTACCATCCCAGAGATTTCATGGTAACAGTCAGTGGTTAGTCTTCAGTTAACTGGAGTCTTAACTCAAGTCATACATACAAAAACACAACCAGCTGACATGAGTTATTGTATTTTTCATCTCATTACTGACTGCAGAAGGCAGGTCTCTGACTGTGACTTGTACTTAGAACGCTTCACAGTGACTCTGGGAAAACCGCAAAGCAGCCTCTGGCTAAATTGACCTAATCTGTTGTGATGAGTAATGCAGGGACCCTTGTAATTACAGAGGCCTTCACTGAAACAGTAATGGTGAATAAGATTGCTGGGCGGTTTGTTTGTTGCATGGACGGCTCGATAGCACCTGAAGCAGGCCAGAGCTAGACCCTATCAGCACTTGGCACCCCATTAAATTATGCCCATAATGTTTGTTTTAGACCAACTTTGTAGTGTGCTTGTGTGTTTTGTACACATGCAGTAGTATGGGTTGCAGTTCTATACTGTAGGCTCTGCTATGGGACTTTCTTGGCTGGGGTTATGGGAGATTTGGAAGTGGTCTGTTCCCACTCTGCGTCAAACACATCAAACATTCTGTTCATCAGTTGTGCCCTCAGGATCTGGTCCAGGCTCCAATCAGGTTTGACACTCGTATCAACAGAAATTTAATCACCACCACCACCTAACATTAAGACTCATCAGCAAACCCGTTGAGCTATGATTAGACCTCATAAAAAAGAAAGACATGCCTCCTTATATGTCTGTGTGTGTGTGTGTGTCTGTGTGTGTGTGTGTGTTTCAGAACATATGTGAGTGTTTGCGCAAGAACTGTGCTAGTTGCAGCATGTCCTGACTTCAGAGGAGCTTTTCTTTCATGTGTTATCTCAACTGATCACAGTTGGCTGCTTGATAAGGAAGGCATTGGGCTCAACTGGCTGTGCTCCAGGACAGAGCCTTGGGTCAGATTGTTCAGTAGTCCTGTGAATGTGAAGTCATAAGGCATGTTCATAATCAAGCTTAGAGCTGGAGTTTTGTCACAGTCAAGAAAAGCACTGATCTGCACAATACAGCAGCAAGAGTCAAAGACAAAACTAAAGGGTATAAACTGGGCTTATCACCACAAGGTCAATGGCCTTCCTTGGCCGACTGACAATCTTGAGGTAGAAATGCATCAAGGTTATTCCTGTATTAACCTGCTTTTGGCTCAAGAGCAGAAAACTGTAAAACTGGATTTCTGCCTGGTGTTAGTAACTATACGACTATGACCGAGAACATTTTTAAAACGTGAAGGTTGGCAAAACTTATGGGAAACATTAAAAGGTCAGTGTTAAAACACGACCTTTATGTGTGGTTTCTTCTCTTGAGTCGTCTCATCCCCTCTTTGGCCTCAGTCCTCCAGGCTGATTTATGATGCTGTTGTATGAGTGTGTTCCTGTGGTCGGAGAAAGCCCCAAGGAATAAGTTCCCTTATTAACAGCTTCACGTTCACACACCCACACAGATTTGCGCAGCTATCCTCGTTAGGACATTGCATTGACTTCCATTAATTGTGGACAGCCTAACCCAAACCCTATCCCTAAAGGAGCAATTTGTAAGATGTTGAGTCTTGTTCCTGGGTCGTCAAATGCTGACACTTTAGGTTGTTAGGTCGGGCCGGCCACCAACCCAAAGCGTTGGTATTTGACAACCCGAGAAAACCATAACGTCTGTATTTTTAATGACCTGCACCAGGACTCCAGAAATAACTTTTTGCAGCATTAGGACCAGACTTTGGTCCTAATTCAGCCAATCTTTGGTCAGAAACTAGCGTTTCAACAACTTCCAACACATCTGGATATCAAGCAAGTGCAACAACACAAGACAGAAAGCCAGCTGCTATTATTTACTAATCTAACAGCAAGAAGTCCATCTCAGCGTCTGTCTTGCAGCCTTTTATTTCATAAAACTTTTATCAACAACTAAAAGCTAGTCAAGAATTCACTGTTCTCCGGCCTCCTACACGGCCACTCTTTCCTTTTTTTTTTTTTTTTTTTTACCTTCCTCCGCCAACATCCTCTTCGGTCTCTTGGCCTTTCTCCATATTAATAATACCAAGCTAGCTTCTTCTTACGTAGTGCTGTAAAGCGTTACATACTTCTCGCGGGAGATTGCACCCTCTCAACCCAATTTACATGATTTTACAATTTACATTTACAAGAGCAGATGTTTGGGCGTAGAGTGGGAATTAAAGAGATGCCATTTTCCACAAGTTATTATCACAAGTCAGTGTACCATCAAAATTATTTTAATCTAGTTATTTTAAGGTAAAAATAGTTGCATAATATTGCTTTAAGATAGTTAAAGTCTGTAAAACGTCAGAAACCAGTTAACAATGTCCTCAGAGTTCATGTGACTTCAGCTGTCTTGTTTTTTCCGACCAACAATTCAAAACCCAAAGATATTCCATTTACAATGATATAAAACAGATAAGGGCAACTAATTTCCACACTGGAAACTGTTTTGGTTATTATAAGACTTAAAGAATAATCAGTTATTAAAATGGTTGCTTAATAATTTTATGTCAATTGACTAATAGTTTGAGCTCTAACATTATGTTTAGACCCCAGGAAACCTGACACTGATCATTGTATGAATAGCTGAGTCATTGTTCATCATCAAACTTCATTAAAAAAAGCTATTTACTCTGTGTGTTTACTTAGGCACAATTTGATTTTAAAATTTGACAGGTTTAAGCCTACAGGGTTTGCTACATTCATTATTTACCACAGATCAAGGCTTCACATGGCCCATTAAAACGCATTCTCAAGTCAGTATTTCTCACATGTTATTGTTCTACACATCATCTATTCCAGGTAAGATTTAACAACCAGTATCTCCTTCCACTTGTGTCCATAGGGTACAGGGCAATGTTCAGTGTTAGTGGAGAGATGTATGATATGGGAGTATCAAGGCAGTTTTCAGGATGAGAGGAACCTGGCTGTATAATTAGCTAGTCCAAGCCTGTCATTAACAGAAGCCTTTGGAAGGCAGCCAGTACTAATTGTTTATGTGCTGTCAGTCAGGGTTGTTTGTGCTCTGTAGCTTCCGCACACTTTACTGCCCTGGAAACCTGCAGTTTATGCTGCTTAAAGCCGATCACCTTGTTCGGGAAACAATGGAACATCTGTGTGCTGAAAGAGGAAAAATGATGGAGGGGAAGAAAAGAAGGGGATTTATGGTCAGAGGTATGGAGACTTTCCCCACTGCGGGGCCCCTCTGTGCCTCAGGTCATGCCGTCATGCTCTGCCGTTACAACGTGGGAAGCTACAGTCTCCACTCACACACACAGTCACAGTCAGATGAGTTTGCCCTTCACTCCTTGTATAACAGTCATCATGTGTTCCTCCTCTCTGCAGGGAGTATTCTGCATCATCATCAATCATGTAGCATGTGGACTGCATACTGAACAGAAGAGTTACAGGCTGATTCCTGACTTTAAGTTAAAGACACAACAGTTAAAACTGGTGTTGGATTTGATATTTGTCTGGTGATGTACAGTATTCTGGTGATATTGGCCTTTTTAAAAATATTGGATATACGTCAGTTGTGCCATGGTGGTTTCCTTACATAATTGATACTTGACCAATCAATACTAATTTATTAAATGTTATTTTACCGGTCAATGCTATCATTTCCCATTGATAATTACTAGTTGTTGATTGGAAACCTTTTACTTTAATTACTTGTACTGCAAAAGCTATATCTGACTCCTCATAATGAATGAATAGGTGTTATTGTTTATCGTGAGATGTCTTTAGGCACCTTTACTACCACAATGCAGCAAATTCAAAGAAACAACAGCCCTGTGAAGTTCCAATATAACATGTATCTAGACATTAAATATTCATTATTGGAAGTTCTTTTCAGATTAGAACTGACCTGCAGTTATTGCAGGTCATTAACGTTTATATGTTCCAATCACTAATTGGTGAAGCTGGTTCTGCTGCTTGTATTTTTTTTTCTATTATTCATTTTGAAAATTTGTCATTTCAATAAACCAAAAGACATAATATATGACAATGCATAATGAGAAACATGGACAAAAAGTTACCATATAGTATACAAAGAAAGTGTTACACTGTGTGTCTAAAATGACCAGATACTGTCACTCATTCAGACCTTACAGTTGTCTAAATGGGAAAAGAATAAGCCTCGAATGATTTCTCCAGGAATAGTTTCTTACAGATGTGTTTTTTTTATCTGTATGATTAAGACTCAATCCATCTTTGGAGACATAGTGGTAAGGAGGATTTACATTGAGATCAGTCTCTTGGCTGTTACATCATGCAAAGCTGATTCTAAACAGCCAAATACTACAACTTTATTATACTGTGTTAATGACTGATAAATATCGTCAACACAATGGGTCACAATGTTGTAGAAGGGCTTTAACTTGTCTTGTATGTCGTAGTATAGCACAGTAAAGAGATGCTTGTTGTAGTAAAAATAATGCAACAAATGTGGGATTGCATACAATCATACACCACTCCATTGTTGCAGAAATCCTTCTGGCCAGTCTCCCTGAATGCAGATTGGATGATGATATTGACTCAGTCTGTAGATCATCTTTCCTTCAGTCTAGTAATTAGGTGGACAATGCAGTCAGTGTCTCCTGTCCACTGATGTCATGAGAGCCATTTTCTTGTTCTCCAGCTTGTCTAACAGCCCTGCCTGTTGTGTTAGACACGCCTTTATATGCACAGGGACTATTAAGGGTTTTGCATGTCTCATTTATGTGTGTATGTGTGTGGGCACGCACACTGTCCTTGAGCCTCTTGGAACACACCAAAAGCCTGTTGCCAAACTAACCAAACTGTGTGCTCAGCAGAAAGAGTCACATGTGTTTCTGATTCCCTCCTCAGCCCTTAAATGCCCTGCTCCTCAACAGACTGTGTGTCTTTAATGGCACGGCAGCACAGAGATGATTTATAATTTCTGTGTGTGCATGCGTTTTTTCTGTACTCTTTTAAGAAGCTTTTTTTTTTCCTTCAAAAAGATACAAGGAAGTCTCTCATACATAAGTTACAGTAGAGGCTGCTCACACACAACACACAAACATGACAAGTTCCACAACTCAGATTGTTAACAAATAACTCAACTTGGATAAATTGAATGCAACCACAAATATAGGTAATTACAGGTCAGAGTTGGGAAGCTGTCCTTTGTGAACTTGAATACTGGTTTTCAAGTTGTAAATGATGATGTTTGCAACAATTAAAGACTTCAGTCACCTCTCAGGTAATAACTTGCAGTCTTCTCCTGCTTCAGGTGGCTCCTCTGTCCGGCAGTCTGAACGGGGAGCTCCTCATGTCCTCTGGCCTGGCCACTAGTGTCTCCGACCTGCCGCTCCTCCAGAAGCCGCTGGTGCGCGGCAGCCTGTCCGTTGCACCGGCCGACTATCCAGACCGCCCTGAAGTGATGCTGCGGCGGGAGACAAGCTCCTCCACCCTGCCGCTGAAGACTGAGGTGCCCCTTCATCTCTTTAGCACCACCAACCAGCTGCACAAACCAGTGGGGGTGCAGCAGCAGATCCCCACCAAGCTAGCCGCCTTCAGCAGTGGCAAAGGGAAAGGAAGCAAGATCAGCAAAGCCTCACATCGCACTGACAGCACTGGTAAGGGGTTAGAAAGGAAAATCAACAAATTCTCACATTAGAGAAGCCGGAACCATTGAATGTTTAGCATTTTTATTCCTCCACACTGATGATAGCTGTGGCCGTAAGCATTTTGTTTACGGGTTGTCCGTCTGCCTGTCTCATTTTTGTGAACTGGTCAGATTTTGGTGGTCAAAGGTCAAGGTCAATCTAACCTCTCAAAACACATTTTTGGCTAATGTCTAATAGAACAAAATTATCAAGCAATGACATATCCGAAAGGTCAAAGGTGAGCTTCACTGTGACATCATAATGTTCTGCAAAAACACTTTTCTGGCCATTATTCAACACCATAACTGAGGAACAGAAGGGGAGAGATAGGGGGGGTCAGATATTGAATTGGTGACATTAATCTTGGGTGTCCTTGAAACTGTGCTGATTGTGTTGATTTTCTCCGGAGCTCCCCTGGTGTCAGGTGATGAAACAAAACAAAGTCATGTGTAAATCCGTGGGCATGGAAACTGTGCTAACAGATTAGCAAACTGTGCCAATGGGTTTAACAATCTGTTCCCTCAGTTTGGTAAACAGTGCCCACGGTGATTGCTGAACTTTGCACACAGTAAACAAATCTGTGGGAATGGATTGCTAAACTGGGCACAGATTTGCTAATAATGTCAGTACCCGATCAGTCCCGGTGGCCCGACCGTGTCCTGCACATGCGCAAATGTGGTCCAGTCAGTAAAGTAAGGTTACCCACCATGCGTCTGTTCAAAATGATGGTGCAATTATAAAACAGGAAAATTTCATGCACAACATTGGCAGCAAATGTATTCTTTTTTTGTTTATGATCTGTGCTGGATTATTGAGGTTTTGAGAAAAACTAATTATATATAGTTAAATTCTATGTTTATTAAATACAATTTAATCAATATATGAAAAATACATGTTCCAGATATATTTTCATGAAAGTTGCTGTAAATTTACATCTCAGTATAAAATAATAAAAAAAATATTTATTTTGAAATCACTGTGTAATACTCTGTTGTAGTGGGTTTTTTTTAGATATTTATTTATATATATATTTATTATTTTATTTTATTTCGGTTTCTTTTTATATAAAAAAAATACTTGCTTTTTGTATCACCCTCTTCTATCCATTTTAATCTGGATAATATAAAAACGTCTTTGGTTTTATTCCAGTTTAACTCATTTTAGAGCAGATCATCTTCTAACATATTTAATGTTTTTTTCTGAAATAGATTTTTATTAATTTCTCTATTTTTTTCTATCTAATTTTTTTAATTTTTTAATTTAACTCCTTGCTAAATTATATTGTAAACCTAATGTTGTTTTTAAGAAATGTTATTTTTTAATTTTTTTCTGATGCAGGATATAAATCCTCTACACCAGACTTTGTATTCACATCAAACACCAAATAATACAAAACCTCCCAATACATCCCATAGTTACTGTTAGAAATTGCAAATTTCCAGTACTGTCTAATAAGAATTTTTATAATTTCATTTCCTGCTACATAATATTGAACTATTACTGATAAAATACTATTTAAACTCTTTAAATATTGCCATAGGGCTGCGTAGAACTCTCTCTTAGACATGGCAGTGCAATCTTTTAACACTGTAGAAAATGAATATATACTAAATTTCACCGCAATGTAAAAAATCCTGCATGCGCAGATCAGACGGGCAGCCAGCTCAGATTGGGCAGTCATTCATGTCACAAGTAATTTTGACCAGACACATTTGCAGTAACTACTTTACTGATAGAACCACTTTTGTGCATGTGAAGGAGCAGAAGTTAGCCTTGAAGGCTTTTTTCCAGAAACGTTATTGTAACACGTGTTAAACATTGTGTGTTTAACCATATTTTTAACCAACCCAAACCATGATGTTTTCCTAAACGTAACCAAGTGTTTTTTGTGTGTAAACCTAATGAAGTATTAGTGTTACCTAAACATAACCAAGCAGTTTTGTTGCCTTAACCTAAGCAAGTGTTTGTGGTGCGTAAACCTAACCAAAGTGCAACCAAAACAATAAAATAATTACAAAAAAAAAAGAAAAGTGAAACTGGAGCCAACTTCAGGATACAAACCCCTCTCTCCTATGGGCAAACCCTGGATATAACCCACTCAGCCCCGAGGCTGTGCTGACTTTGCATGATTTGTAACTTTTTATAATGCATGCTTTCGGACAGAATAGGCTTTCTGCTAGAAAGCTCTATGGTCTTTCTGTCAGAAAGCTGCCCGGAAACTGCCTGACGGAAAGCCTTCAAGGCTAACTTCCCCCATCTGCAGGACCATGAATGTATCATTGAGAACTGGTTACAACCAGATCACTCAGCCTTGCTTCCAATTTTTCCCAGTGGCCACTCGCAATATTGCAGCTAAAAATTCCCCTGCGGCCCAAAAAGCATTTTCCCCATCTGTAAAACTGTTGACAGGACACCTCGAACTGCAAACAAGGTCAATTATGACTCTTTCTATTATGAATTTTTGATCCATGGAGGTTTTATATTTGTAAAAATTTCAGTGGCCTGCATAACCAGGAACCTAGACGCTAGAAAGCTTTTGGCGTATGCGCCAGGCGAGCAATTCTCATTGGATTGAGTAGGCGCCATCTTTGCATTCGGGGGAACAGTTTACTAAACCGAGGGAACGGATTGTTAAACCGGGGGAACAGTTTACTAAACCGAGGGAACAGATTGTTAAACCCGTTAAACCCACAGATTTACACATGACTGTTTTTTTCTCACCTGACACCAGGGGGGCTCCGTAATCTTCTGTGCTGACAGGTTGACAATGTATTTGAAGCATTATAGTCCACCACAAGGCTTGTTGGTTTTGATGAAGCTCTCTATCATGAACTACATATTTTATGAGTCTGGACAGACATGGATGTAAACCTCATCTTGACTGGTACACAAAGTCATACAACCTTTCAGATGCTAATCAATACTCATATAAAACTATAAAAGTACACTCTTTTCCAAGTGTTGCATTAAGGTTTTTCTCCCCCCACTTGCTCCTGCAGGTGATGTATAACAGTGCAGCATTTTCTGTTTTAAAATAGATTTTTCTTTCTCATTGTCATTGATCAACAAGCCATCTGTGCCTGACACAAGCTTGACCCGATCAGCGTGATTTAGGTGGCTCATTAGGATCACATTAGCTGTGTAAATGGGTTCCGCCCCCTGATATATTAAATAGTGGCCTGAGAGAGGCTTGGCTGCTGTACTTCAAGTGTTTACCGATGAAATCTAATTTTAAATCACCTTCTGTCTCTCTTTGCGCCCCCCCCCCTCCCCTCCCCCTTCCAGCCTCAGTGGATATGAGGCAGATGCTGCCACTGAAGCTTTCTGCCCGAGACGACAACTCCCTCAAGGCCAAGCGCTCCATCAGCCCCCACCAGCAGCTCCCACTGTCAGCACCTCCTCAGCCTCACTCCCTGCATCTCCATCCTGGTACTTTTTTATGTACACACACACAAACCAATCATGAGTGTGCACGCACGCACACACACACGCCCTCCTTTGCTCCATCAGGACAAACCCAAAGACGATCTTCTCTCGTTTGTCTTTGCCTGATGTGTTATTAAACTTGGTTCTCACAGACACAAACATGTCAGACACATTCTCCACCTGGGCAAACCGGACCCCACCCAATCACGTTCTTCTCTAAAGCTTACCTTCATGCCCAGCCGCACCCTGTGTAAACATCTATCAGTTTCACATGCTTCGCTGTGATTAATAACACAGGCATTTTAACATTTTAATCCTGTGCCCTCACAATTGCCATTGCCAAAAGAAAACACTGGCAGGATTTCATGTGATAGATTGCAGTGAGGCTGAGTAATCCTATCTGTATTAAACGGGTACTAATGACTAATCTGTTGGTACATTTTAATGCTATTTTTGGAGTAATCCTTTGTTCACAAATAGCCTTTCTTGAATGTCACTGACAGATCAACTCAGTCCTCCAGACAACGCTGGACCAGACACCCAGTCAACCATCAGCACCTCCCACCCTCCAAATGTTCAGAAACCCCCCATGCCCCCTGCACAGTCCCACCCTCAGCTCTCTATGCAGCCTCCCACCATCCCTCCCCACTCGCAAAGCACCGGCTCCCTCCACTTCCAGGCCCATCTGCAGCCGCAGGGGCTCGGTCCAAACACCCAGGCCCATGGCCAGGTAAATGTTCACGGCCTCAGCCACAGCCACAGCATGCCCCCACCCTACAAGATCAACACAGAAGACCTCAATAAGGAGGACGTCATCTTCTTCTAAACTCCAGTCTGCAGCCTTCAGGTCAACCGCTGAAGAATCGTGATGGTTGCTGTTCCCAAATTAACCATGAATCCCATTCCAACTAGCCACTTACATGTGATAATGTCATGTTGAGGATATGTTTAGTGTGGGCAGGTTTGGTGTAATTGAAGTTTAAATAAGGTAAGATAATTTAAATGTCTGTATAAAGTTGCAGCAATCCATAGCGGAGACCAGAAACTTTGTCAGCACTACAGTGGCCCATGCAGAAAGAAAAATGTTATTCAAAAAAGATGACATTTTTTATTTTTCGTTTTAATTTCTTAACTCAAGAGGACAGCAGGTATAAAGAGGAAACCCTTAAAAAAGGCTTCTTGTAGCGTGTATGGCGCAAGAGGCTTAAATTAAGTTAAACCAATCCAAAGACATTAGCTGCAAGAGCTGAAGGGGATCTGACGGAAAGGAGCAATGTGAAAGAAAAGTGGGTGATTTTCAGAAAAATGTGATTTGGCATGAAAAGTGAAAGGTGCAGCGATGAACCCCCTGACCTTAACTGTCTGCTTCTATTGGACCTGGAACCACGAGGAATGATTCAACAGGAAGTCCGAAGTGATCCAACTCTTTATATATGAACACTCTCTGCTTGGCGTTTCATTTGCACAGTGTAAATACTCCATTCCAGACTAGTGAATGAACTTTTATGGACTACGTGTGTATTGTTTGACTCTACAGTTGTCAAAATTGTGAAGGTCTTTTCATTTTTTTGTCCTTATTCTTCTTAACCATGCTAATCACAGAAGGCTGGACTAGTGGAGTACATTTCTAGCATTTCCACTGGTTGTGAAGGCTGACTTGTCAGCAGATTACAAGGCTGTTGTGTCATATTAATTTCAATAAGGGAGAAGTCGGCTTGTTTTTCCTCTGGTTTTTTTTCAACTTGTGCAAAGTGAGACAAACTCATGGGTGTCTTTGTGTCTTTACAGTTTAAAGTGACATTAGTTTACTTTAGGTCTTTTCTTGCATTTTTTTTTAGCAGTAGCTTCTTAAAAACAGGTTTTGCTATGCACTGCTTATCTTTGCTTTAATAATATTTCTAAACACTGTTTCACAAGTACATACAGTTGCATTTATGAGCTCTAACAGCAAGTGGAGTGGCCGATTTATAAAAGACCACTTCTTTCGTGCAGAAATTTGCCTTTAACCTGTCGAGTTTAAAGACAAACTGTTGACATCCAGGAAATGAGCAAAACACCAGAAACGGCTCTCTGAGTTTGTCTCACTCCGAGTTACATTTCACAAAATCTATTCCTTTAAGGGACACATCTGTGAGAAACATGTTACTAAAGTGTACTGTACAATTCATGACATTTCATGCTGAATGTTGTTTTAAGGGTAATTTGACTTTTTACTGCTTCAGTAGAGAAACAAGAACAATTGGGGTTATAGGCTTACGAGGACATAAGTGATAACCACAACATGAAAATTGTAAACAGTTGAGTTGATACGCACTGAAAATGATAAAATCCATCATCAAACAATAGAAAATATGACTTTATGATTTTGCACTAGTCGATCCAGTGTGTTATTCCCACATGTAAGCAAGTCGACGGCAAGGTCTAAATGTGCTTAATGGAGCACAGTGTTCAACTGCTCAGTGTTGGTCATTATGAAACGGCTTCACTCCTACAGTGAAGCAATGTAAGTTTATGGTTTTCCAGTTCAATCCACTTCCTTGTAATTTATATGTCGGGAAATGAAAAGTTCATCACGTGATTGACGAGTCATGTTCTTGAAAGCTTGTGTCTCTGGACCTCACTTTGCTGACTTGGCAGTTTGTAAATTCTTCAGGATGAGTTCACTTTAGCGAAGCCGGTATATCTTTGAGATATACATGAAGATGTCAACTTTAATTGAGACCCTGAGGTCTCATTGACGGTGTGTTTTATTGATTGCTGATGACATTTCATTAGCTGGGTCTTTAATCTCTGTGCCTGACAGAAAAGCGGTACTGTGATGAGGCAGTTGTCCTGCAGCAAAAATGACTATCAGCTATTGTCTACGATGTCAGTCTTTATCTTTCTTCACAGAAGAAATATGGGGTTGTCCATCTTGTTTTCTTTCTTTGTACATATACGAGAACCCTTTAAATCATGAAGTAGTCGACGCTTTGATGTGTTCTGTGTCTCTGGAGGCAAAAGTGTCAGAAGAGCTTTTTGTCTTTCTCCAAATAAGCTTGTCTCTGAAGTTTTCGATCACTAGCTGAGTTTGAGCAGATTTTCTGAGTGTTGTTGTGTATATTATGTATATTGTACATACTGTTGCAGCGGCTGCCCTATGCATTCTTGTTGTAGGAACAGAGATGTTTGACGTGAATCAAGATACAAAAGTCAGCCAAAAGGCTATTTGTGCATATCTGTATATACATTTCAAATACACGCATGGGTGCGTATGTACAATACGGTACACCTTGCTTGGATAGTCTGGTGGCATTTTAATGGAGCCACAATCAGTCATTGATGTTGTTTGAATGAACTGAAAATGAAGGTGTGCATATTTAATCTGCTGTGTGCTGATGTTGTAGCATTGAAGCCGAGGTGCACTGTCTGTCGTCTTTCTCCTGCAATTCATGAGTGATGTTTCACCAAGAATATGTAGCAGTCGTGAAACTAAATCATCTTCTTGCTTCAGTTGGTTAAACCAAAGACTGGGTTCCTGCCTGTGCTAAAGGATGGAAGGATAAATGACACTGTGCTGGTTGCGTGGTTGTTCACAAAATGTTATTACTCCTCAAAACGTCCTCCAGGGATCGTCCATAAGAAATGTATTCCCAGCACGTTGTAGTCCAGCTCATTTCCTGCTTCAGGTCGGATTGTTTTTGGATTTACTGGGGTTTTTTTGCATCCACATGTCTAGATCACAAGTTTATACACAGAGAATCATCTGGAAACCAGAGCATACAGAAACAATAAATCAAATGTTGAAGGTCCCCAGTATTCTGCTTTTTAGTGGCCAACTGTTGAGTCTTAATTTTTCAGTATCAGGATATGATGAGATATTGTATTGTTATTATTATTATTCTAGATATTGTATATCATCTCTTAAACACAACAACAATGGAATATTAATGTGCATGTGGACATACTTGGTGGATTTCAGTAGGTGGAACCCTATAAAAGCTTACTTTTTTTCTACCAGACTTTGAATCCCAACTCTGCACTTTTCCCCCCCAGAGCTTTCAACCATATCTCATGATCTTCGTCAGCATAGTAAGGCCAGGGCTTTACTTGAAGGCCAACACGGATTAGCAGTCCTAAAAGTGCTACGGATGAATCGATGGCAGCTACTGATGTTGCACGTCATGCATGAGAAGTCAGCGAACGGCATCTGCTAATGTGATACGGTTGAAAGCTTAGGGAAAAGTGGAGCTTGAGTTGGGTTTATTTTGGTCAAACTACTATTTCCAAGGTTAAGAATTACCTTTCATGATTAACGTTTAAAGACATTTTCATGTCTGACCATTTTCTTGTTGTTTTTTTTCCAAGTGTTTCCTTTAGTTCTGCCTGAGAGATGTTAGGCAACAGAAAAACTGGTGCAAGAGCACTTTAAGTTCTGCTCCAGGTTCCGAGACTTTTAGCAAACCTCATCAGATGCTGCCTGTTGACGCCACCGTTCAGATTAACTCGAGTCTTAAATGTTCTCTTTGCTGTACTGAAATGTTTTTTCCTCTGTTGTAAAACTTGGAAGCCGGTCAGTCACATCACTGTGTGTACGCTCGCCACCAAAAAGGTAGCAGAAACATTTCTAACCGACCTGTTCATATACACACACAAGCACTCACTCACACGTATTGGACCTGTAATGTGTAAATAATCATTAACATTTTATTTCCTCGGCCAATTTTACACTAGTCACTTTGGATAGTAGCATACTTGAAGGGGTAAATAAATGTGTATAATGCTTATTATTGTCTGTGAACTTTTATTTACCAAGAGCTGTCTAATGATGTTTGGAGCACATAGCAAAACTGATTTTTGTACATTTTTATTCACTGCGAGATGTTAGAATGACCTGTGGACACAAACTGCTGCCTTAGAGATAATTTAGTAATAAAAAGTCTTAAAATGATTTTTACCTGTGTATTTATCCACTTTTGAGCCTTTAAAACCGCAGCTGAGAAACACTAATTGTTTGGTTTGCTGCATATTTGGGGTCATTGCTGTTTAAATGTTTCCCATTCTAGTAAATTTATATTTACCAAGATTTGTTCTCTTTTTTCCCCCCTCAACAACTACCACATGCATGTGTAACATATAATTCTGCCTCATTATTTAGATTTCTATTCACTGCTTGTCAAAATAATCCTTACCACCCAATTAGCTAGCACCCTCGCCATTCCTGTGTCTCGGAGGTGCAGTAACACTGTTATTGACCCTGTGTTTAGACAACCAAATAACAGACTATCTCCAGACAAAGCACTATTTTCAGGTGCTGTGGTTGTGGCTGTTCAATCCCTCTGTAGACCTTGCTAAGAGAAGGGCTGTCGGTTCCTGCGTTATTGTCATTCTGGCTGGGAAGACACAACAGCAGTGGCCAGTTTTTATTGTCTTCTGTCATTAGTGGCTTTCCGCTGTCTCCTCAACAATTATTTTTCCAGGCTGCTTCCCCTGCGGATGGAAGCGGCATTTTACTCCGTCTTTGTTTCTGTCTCATTCCCTCTACTGCTCTGCTCGTTTCATGTCTCCCTGTCTCTCATCCAACGTCTCCAATCCTCTAAACAGCCTCACGGCTCACAGGCGTTTTAATGCAGTTTGCAGGAAGTCAGGAGTCTTTGCTGTTGTTGGGCTGCGTTAGAGAAGTTAAACAAATAGATGCTAATAGAAGATTAGCGAAACTTCCTGCAGGCTCATAAAACACTTGAGACAAATCTTAGTTTGATAGACCTCGTGTCAGCACTAGGTTTATAGCCTTTTATGCTCTTCCGTGCAGATCTAACAGCTTCTCTGCACTCTGGCACCGTTCAGCTTGGAAGAGTTCAGCTTGGCTCCGGAGCAACACCACAATTCAAATTCAAGGCCTCTCAACTTTTTTTGGCTTGTGACCACTGAAAACAAAACAGTGTCTTCTTGCAACCACCACTTGCTTTTGTCTTAGCAGTTGTGAAAATGAGAAAAAGTAGGTTTTCTTATTTGAATAATTGTATAAGAGGTCTGATTATTTTAATTTTCAGTTGTAGGAGAAGAAACAAGACTACAGCTAGCTTGCTCCTCGAGACTTTGGCACTACGCTGCTGTAAGCAAAATGCTAATGTCAGCATGATGACGTGCTCACAATGATAATATTAATGTTGACAATGTTGAGCAGGTATAACCAGCTATAATAAGGTTTATTGTTAACTTCACCATCTTAGTTCAGCGTGTCTGCAAGTAAACATTGCCAATCAATACAGTTGAGCCAGAGTATTTGTGAGAAAGTGTTGGACAAGCTGAAACTTTCAGAGGATCACAGTTTTACAGTTCATCCTCAAGGGGACATGAATGTGTGTACTGGATTTCATGGCAATCCATCCAACAGTTCTTAAAACATTTTAGCCAAAGTGGCGGCGCTAGTCTGCTGGACAGGATCACAGAGGTCAGTGGGATTTCTCGCAGAAATCAGTTTTTTTCTGCTTTGCTGTCCTGTTAATCATTTGCTCTTCCTCAGATTTTTCTTGCAACACCTTGTGAAGTTCCCCCTCCCCCAGGGTATCCTCAACCGCCATCTTGCTGTTTTTGTAAGTAATATTGTGAAGGAATGTGCTTCATGGCTGCTTATCTGAGTGTTGTATCACTACTCCTGACTGACTCAAAGATCCTCTTGTTGAAAAGACCAAAAGTGGACTCTTTGCACCCAAGGTTATTACTGGAAGATAGCCATCAGGAAAAAAAAAAAAGCAAAGACTGCTTCAAACTCTGCTTACATAACCTCCATGGCTGTCTGTGGTGCAAATGGGAAGGGTGGCCAAGATGAGGTGTTTTGAATTTGTCAGGTTGTAATCAGTGATAAATAAAGAGACAAATGTTTGTGGCCTGCAACAACTGTGTGTAGTTACACATTTACAGTATCAGACACAAGATATTTCTCATGGGTGTAAAGCGTGATATGTAAACTTGGACTGATTTCATGCCGTCTGCTTCAAAGATTTGCTTCGGATGAATGAGGATCATTGTTCCTCCAGTCTGCTCAAGTGATCTTCCATCAACAAAGGAAATCCCTGTGTGAGGGCAACGGTGAAAAGGCCTCTTCACAGAAAGGTCATGCCAGGTAGAAATCAGATCAGGTGGAGGCCTGGCTATTGTTCTGGAGGTAGACGCTTCAGGTGAACTGAAAGAAGGGGGTGGATTATAAAGGAATTGTGCGCTGTATCGCCTTTTGTTCTCACAGCATTTGCATTTTGCAGTGAGCTGTAGCCTGGTCTGGTCATTCCAGTTTTATTCCCATGTGCCTGTGTGCTGAATACACTGCATCAGGAAGTGATGAATGCCACCAGTGGAGGAGTCTGTTGCCAACAACTCAGCAACATGATGCCTGTTCTAGAGAAGACAAACACATTAGATTCTCAGGTAGAATTGTCTTTTAAAGTTTCCTGGAGATAAATAATTCCTTTATTACAAAACAATGTTTAGTCAAAGATTAAAGTAATACATTTAGAAAACACGCTTATTTGCTTCCTTACAAGAGTTAGATGAGAAAATGGATGGGCTTACCACTCTAATAGCCTAAAACGCTGGAGCTAGCAACAAAGTCAAAACGCAGTAAGAATTTGATCATAGCTGAGTTAATAGATTGGAAACTGACTTTATTGTTTTACAATACAAGAAAATATTAAGCCCAGAAATGTAGAATTTGCACGAAAATGGCACATAAAATCTGCTGTGACTACAAAACTGAGCAAAAAACCAAGCAACAGTAAGTGCACTTTGTCACAGCTAGACAGCTCAGCTAAACATGTCTATGGCACTTTATCAAGAGAAGCTAGCTGCGGAGATAGCTGCTGTTAGCAACATTATACTTAAGTTTCCATACCGATTTTTAAAGAGCTGTTAAAATTAATTCAAACCCAGCTAAAAGAAACAAACACCGAAGCTCCTGCTAACGACTAGCCTAGCAGAGTAGCTAGCTTTTGACCAATGCTTTTGATGCATTAGGAAAGTTCATGAACGGTTAGCTAAAAGTAGTATGGGCAAACATACCAATAGCAAAACAAAGATACATTTGACAAATTTGTTCAAATGAACAATGAATCCAAGAGAACACATTTGTTGGTAGGTTCTTAATTTCCCCACTGCATTTTAAGCATTAATTATGACAATTAATTGTAATTAATAATAATAATTAATTAAGCCTAAATTAATACAACGATAGACAATCGATCTATCTGTTGCACAGTTGGTTGGCCAGTCCGAAAACTTTAAACTCTTTTTCTTCACTGCATTTATAGTTGCTCTCTGTAGAGCTACCAACCTACCAACCCCCTGCCCACCAGCAGCTAGTCAGGCTTCATATTTACCTTGCAAACCGTGTGAGGTATCATCTAACTAAATTAATAATAAGGTGTTGAACTATTCCCTTATAAAACTGTTTATTGCCTACTTTACACAGTTTTATGACAAGTTCACGGCTAATGACTGCAGGAAATTCCAGAATAAAGCCTCTAGTCAGAATGTCGGTTGTTTGATCACCAACAAAGACCTATTCACCATTTAATAGGGTAATGCTTTCATCTGTACAGTAATTAACATTGTTAAATTTTCCATCTGTATTTCAGGATGGATTTTCAGGACTTTTTAAGGCTGGTGCAGTGTAGGAGGTCTCTGTGGCATTTTCAAAGAAGTAGAAAGAACTCAAACATACACACATTTTTAATTCCTAATGTCAAATGCCGTTGGTGCCAAGACAAACAGCCTCCTGGCAGCTTCCTCGCAAAAAAAACCCTCTGCATGTCAGAATGTGAAAATGTGGGTAATTTAAGTAACTAGTTTCTCCCAGGAAAGACCCAATAGGAGCTTTGTGTAAAGTTTCTTCGTATCATCAGAGTTCTTTCTGTAGGTCTGTAGCAAACACTGCAGAATATGTCCACTGCTTTTAAGAAAATGGGAATGAGAAGTGGGAAATAAATCTTCGCATACATGCATATCTGGAGTAAAAGGGAGCAAAATGCCTGCAGGAAGCCCTTAACTCCAGAAAGCAATGTGAAATGAATCTAAAGTGAGTAAAAGGGAGCTGTAGGGTCTCACTATCAGGTGAAGCAGATGCACTTTTGTAGATGCACTTAAACCTCTCTGTATTATCTTGAGGAACTCTCTGTGAGGATTTCTTGTCCCTTTCGAAGAATGTAGCCTGAGGTGGTGCACTTCACTCTAGTGCAACCCTTTCATCATCAAAAGCAGTGCAAAGCTGCGTTCTCTCTTTAAATATGATGGTTTTGTGCCCTTGAGTGCTTTTGCAACATCAGTACCACAACAACAGTCTTTATCCCTGATAGTCTTTTACTTGAATGCAATGTTAGCTGATGAAGGACATGATGGAATAATATGGAAAAGGAGGAGAATATTTTTTAGGAAAAGTTTGACAGACAGGCCACGAAATCAGAAAGATTCAAACTCTTAAGTGGACAAACGGGTGAGAATAACTGCACTGATTCCTCAGCACTCTCAGTCTGTCATCTTGGGAGAGTGGCGCTGCTCTACAGGGGGGATCTAAACACAGCCTCTCTGATTCAGAAGCTGGAACGGAGCAGTCGCCAGCCTCCCACCAGAGCTGGCAGGGTCAGATGGCTGCTGTTGATGAAGGAGGGGGTGATGGGTGGGGGGTGGAGACAGAAAGGTGCTGCCAAGAGACCAAAAGGCCACTAACTGCTGCAACACCAAACACCAAAATAAGACAAAGCTGCTTGGATTTGTGTGCCAGTGTAGAGACACCCTTTATTTAACTTCTCAAAGGTAGTACTGTTAAACACAGACATGTCTGTTTTAGTTACCAGAGACAAAATCAAACAAATGGAGAAAGAAAAGCAGGACAGAAAGAGTTCAGAAGCACAAAACTCCCCCAAAGCTCATTCAAATCGGAATATCTGATAAAAGGCGTATTGAGCTCTTGGTCCGGTCTGCAGGACCTGCACCGGATCCGTGGAGCCAACACCCTGAACTTTAGTCTGTCTAGTTGTACAAATAGGAAACTTTTGCCCACCCAGATGGGAGGTTTACCACAACATGCACATTCCATGGTTAAAAAAGAAATGGGCCCTGTGACCTAGTTAGGCACGGTTAGGTTTAAGCAACAAAAGATTATTGTGGTTTCAGTTAAATATTTATAAAAACGTTGTGTCTTGTGCCTCAAATGAGTGTTGAGTTGATCAATAATTAATCAAGAAAAGCATCTTTACCCAACCTTATCCAAGAGCTCTGAGGGCCTAAACATGCTCTAAAACAAAATATATTTTGCAGGATACATTCAGCAAAAACATAATTCGAATTATGTTGATAAGAATTTAGATGGCACTGTTCACCTCTGAATGTATTTGCTGTTGTCAGTGGTGAAATAACTGATCAGATCCTTTGCTTCAGTAGGAGATGCAACAATGTAAAATTACTCCACTACAAGTAAAGGTCCTGGATTCAAAATCTTACTTAAATAAGTTAGAAGCATTTTTACTGGTAGGTTGGTCAATGTGTAGCTAATTTTAAATACCTTATATACTTTTGGGTAGTTTAAACTATAATAATACATAAATTTTATGTTTAAATTGATAAAATTAGCATTATTATGCAAAGTAAGCAGTAACTAAAACTGTGAAATAGATGAAGTAAAAAAAAAAAGGGCACAGGATTTCCAGTATAAAATAGTATATAATGATAAGTAAATAAAAAAAGTACTTGTTTTAAAGCACTTAGTTAGTTACTCCGTTGGCTGTTGTAAATTAGTAGTATATAAGGTCAGATGAAAGAAAGCTCAGTGTGATGTTCAGTTGGAGGAGTGACCAGATGGAGATTAAATGCGGCATGTTTCTCTCCTCACAGACAACACTGAATACAGACTGACTCTTATTCACCTCTCGACTCGTTTAAAAGCCTTCAGTCGTCTGCTTCTCATCACTTATGAGGAAGAAACAACTTATGCAACAGAGGAAAAACTATTTTCCAACTCAATGAACTTACTCTTGGGCATTCTCACACATGCTCAACGTACTGTAAATACACCCACCCAAACACACATACTCTGCGCTTTTCTTTTTATAATCATAGGTCTTATTTCAGGCCATTAACATGTCAAAGATTCTTGGCAGGGTGTTTAAGTGCATTAAGTCGGATAATATGATAATGTGAAACAAGCTCTGGTGAAAGCTCTGTCATCTACTGTAACTTGCACAAGAACCTGTTCCACCACTATTGTTCAAACACAGCAAATCTCCCTTTGGCCCGCTGAGAAATAGCGTCTGTCAGCCAATGGGAGCACAGCGGTCAGGCAATGCCTTCATTGAAAGTAACAACAAACTCCAGTTCAGTTACACCCCCGAACAAGAATCAGTGTTTCACTTCATGTCACATCATAAATCATTCAGTGTTTTGGCCTTGTCGTTTTGCAGTGACCCACTTCTGCTGAGCATAATACGCAAATGTAATATATAATATGTATATACAGTATATATATGGAATTTCCATATATTAATTCAATGTACATATGAAGGAAAAACATATGACATATATGGACAAACCATATATGAAAATATTTCATTTCAATTTCATATATTGACATATATGTGTAGTATGCATGTTTATGTATGTAAATTACATATTTCAACACATGCCGCATATATAACTATTTATATATATATATATATATATATACAGTATTACACATTCATATTTGTTATAAACTTATATCCTAATATACAAATTAAATATATATGGTTCACATACATGGTGGCAACATGTAATAAAATTTATATATTTTCACTTTATGTACAAATTTTAATATGGCTATTTTATATACAGTTGGAAACATATATCCAGAAGATGTATGTATGTGATTATAATATATAATAATATAATATATATGGCATCTGCAGTCTTGATATAGGAGCAGAATCAGAGATGCCGGTCACAGTGGGGGCCAACCAACTATATGTGTGCGTGCATGCATGAGTGTGTGTGTTAATACAACGTGTGTCTGCTTCATTAGTTTTGTATAAGCCGCCGCGCTCTGCTCTGAATGAGGAGGGAGGACGACACACGTCAGCCCCAGACAGAGGCAGATGCTGCTGACACGTCTGAGTATCTCTCTATTGTATTATTCATCCTCTGTGTCACATCTCATCAGGAGTGGTCAGCCGGACATCATGCAACAGAAGGGGTCACCTCAAACACACACACACACACACAAACACACGCGTATTGTGGCGTATTTTCATAATTCTGTATGATGCGTGTGTCTTTTTGCAGTGTGTGAATGTGCCAGAGGGCGGGTTTGCATCTGCCACACTCCAGCTTGGACGGATTTCTCATCAAGCTGTGGATGATGATGATGATGATGCTTTTGAAGTTTTTTTGTTTTTTTTCTTTCCAAGCAGAAAGTGGCTTTTGATTGGAGAAGCAGTGTGTGTTGTTGTTGTTGGTGGTGGTGTTGGTGTTGTTGTTGGTGTTGTTGTTGTTGTTGTTGGTGGTGTGTGTGTGTGTGTGTGTGTGTGTGTGTGTGTGTGTGTGTGTGTGTGTGTGTGTGTGTG
>JBBPCS010020363.1:0-25531 GCA_037974645.1 Hollardia meadi
ACACACACACACACACACACACACACACACACACACACACACACACACACACACACACACACACACACACAGCTATAAACCATCTAACGCACACAAAGACACACACAAAGAGAAAACATCCAATAACTACTGAGGCCTGTGGTGAGGAAATGTAAACATTAACAGACCCCCTCGTACATTGGAAGGAAATCACTCACTGTGACATTTACAGCATTCAACCAGCCTACTGATGGTCTGCCTGCCAAACCAAACACTTAATATGATGTGCAACAAATGATCGTACCTCAGAGCTGGACTGGTGATTGGAATAAGTAATCATTATAGTTATTTTGCTATTGTCATATATAAAAATTGGGAGTCTGTCTAATCTTGAGACAGCTTGATTATGAGGATTTTACTTGAGAGACAGATTATGACACAAAGGACAGAAAGACCCCACCCCTCCTACTTACGTATTTGGTTTGTGCTTCACATGGTCAAGTCTTAACTTGCATTTGTAGATGCAGCGGCGGACTGTGTTCACCGACAATGATTTTCTAAAGTGTTCCCGAGCCCATGTAGTAATTTCCTTAATAGAATCATGTCTGTTTTTAATGCAGCGCTGCCTGAGGGATCGGAGGTCACGAGCATTCAGTGTTGGTTTCCGTCCTTTCTTCTTACGTGCAGAGATTTCTCCAGATTCCCTGAATCTTTTGATGATATTATGAGCTGTAGATGCTGAAATCCCCAAATTCCTTGCAATTGCGCGTTGAGAAACGTTGTTCTTAAACTGTTGGACTATTTGCCCACGCAGTATTTCACAAAGTGGTGAACCTCTCCCCATCCTTGCTTGTGAAGGACTGAGCCTTTTGAGGATCACCATCATCTTTTACCATTTAACCCCTTTACCTGTGGAATGTTCCAATCAGGTGTTTCTGAGCATTCCACAACTTTCCCAGTCTCTTGTTGCCCCTGTCCCAACTTGTTTGAAACATGTTGCTGGCATAAAATTCAGAATGAGCACATGTTTACAAAAATCTATGAAGTTGATGAGATACAGGATTTGATAAATTGTCTTTGTACTGTCAAAAGATTAGGAAATTATCACATTCTGTTTTATTAATGATTTACAGAGCGTCCCTGCTTTTATGGAATTGAGGTTGTAGCAGCAAGGTTGAAAGAGGGAAATTATGTTGGAACAAAAATCCTCAATATTAAAGGAGTAGTTTGGAAAATATGATTGTTTTGGATATGTTGGATATGCTGGGGCCAGAAGTCTGATAGCTTAGCTTAAAATGAACAGGGGGGGAAAAGCTAACTTGTCAGAGTTAGCAATAGTGAAGTGTTACACAAACAGCTTTTTAAGTTCCAAACAAAAAAGGTTATCTTCATTATATCTATAAAACTTTGTTAGCTCATACGAATGGTCATACTAGCTCTTAAACTAAAGAGTAAAAAACAGCCTAGACTCGTTCTAAAACTCTGTAAAAAAAACAAAAAAAAAAACATTTCTGATGATCTTGTTATATAAACCCCATGAGAGTGCCACATCCAATTTAACCATCTTGAGTCCAACAAATTCAGTGTGACCCTCTCCATGGTCTTGAGCCAAAAATTCTTCTCCTAGACAGGAAGCTGCCAGTTGTTCTGGTAACATTACCCGACAGTCAACAGTGTGGGAACATCCAAACAGATGTTAAAGAGCAGAACTTCAGTTCTTTTTGGAGAATAAGTAGAATCAGACAGCAGACATACAAAAAACTCTTTTAAGAAACATCTTTTATTCACTTAGCTTATTTAAAATTTGTGTAAAAAAATATATAAATATTGGTTACGAAAAGATACAACATCACAGTAGATCATTTGCAGCCTGAAAGTAGTGGTCATCTAAACTGGTCTTTTATCTTTTCCCTGATGGACAATGTGGCAGCTTGATTTCAATAACGCATACCAAACGGACTTGTTGTTAATGAATGTAGGACTATAATACATGTGCACTGACACACAGGGATGGCACCAATGTAAACAGCGCTTCTCCTCTCCGATATCTCCGTGGCAACACAGCTTCATGTGTCCTTGACGTTCTGCCAAAAATGGAAAAGGAAACAAGGATCAGTCACACAAACACTACAATCTCTAACACTCATAGTATGATGGTCCATGGAGTGTCCTAAGTTATCATTTTATGTGTTAAGTAAGAGTCTATGCTGCATTATAAGTGATTATAATGGACTATAGCATACTGTGAGTCCTTACGACAGTTGATTATTGAGGCGTGTTTACAAGTAAAGGATGTCATAATGTACTTTAAGCCCCATCAGCCAAGGATCTGTAAGACCCATGAACTTATAACTCATTAAGTCACATCCATAATGTTTTATGACTATGATGCACTATGTTGAAATAGTGCATCAGTAAGCATTGTGTGTTTATGAATGTTGTCATGAAGCATTATGAATGCTCTCCATAATTCACTATAGATGTGGTCGCCATAGAAAGTGTTACCAGAATATTTTTAAGGGTTTGAAATTCACCTGATACAACAGCATCTATTGAATCATCTCCCTGACAGGCGTACAGCTAGAGATGCCCCGAGCCAATCCTAAAGATCGGTATTGAGATCGATCAAGGCATATTTTAATGGATCGGTATCGGCTAGAATAAAGCCGAAAAAAATCCAATCCTTTCTTTACTGTATGCTTCTATGTTTTGTCCACTTCAGCCTGCTAGTGTTGCAGCGTGGCCCTCCCGCGTATCACAGCTGGGCTCTACACTGCAAGCATGTCATCACATATGTGAATGAAGAGTGAAAATTAATTTGGTCATACTGGTGATTGACACTGTTGTGACATGGGTTGGCAATATGCATGGATTTGTAAGCATCGGTGTGACAAAGGTGCATATCTCCTCACCTATTAACAAATAGTACAGACCCTGGTGTTACTCCATATTGTATGACTGTCATAAAGTGTGACTGTAAGAAGTGCAAAAAGACAGAGGTGGGGTTGTTACCTGGAGTGGGAGGCTGTGTCCAGTCTCTGATCGCCCTGTAGAGCTCCATAAAGAAGGATCTTCCTGCATGGCTAATGTCTGATTAACAAACCTCAGCATCCCTGTGAGCGTCCTCATATCCACCTCCTCCTCCTGACCCACCAGGGTGCAGACAGAGTCCCTCCTCGACTCACTTGTCTGCTCATCGGCTCCCTCTTGCATGGAGGTGGCTTCCATGTTGAGGTTTCTGTCATCTTGCTCGTCCACCATGTATGTGAGGGGGTTGAAGGAGTGGTCAGAGGTTGCTGTGGCCTCCACAGCGCTGAGGCCCTGCCAGCTGTGGTCCAGTGTGTTCCGGAAAGAGGGGATGGAGGAGGAGGAGGACTCCCAAAGCTGCTTACTCAAGGCCTCCCTCAGTGTGGCCTTCAGGCTCAGAGGGAGATCCAGGGAGGAGTCGATACTGCTCCAATCGCACGTTTGGTGGCTCTCAGTTTGGTTGGATAGATGAGGGGCTGAGGAGGGTTGAAGGTATATGTGAGCAGGGGGTGATGAGCAAGTTTGTGTGTGTGTTGGGGAGAGGAGACAAGTCGAGTGAAGGTGGTTAGAAGAGGGGACAGCTGTCTGAGGATTTTTGGGGGAGGAGGGAGCGGAGTGAGCTGAGGAGGAGCACTCTGGGGAGTGTGTGAATTGGTGCAAAGCAGGGAGGGAAAGTGTGTGATGCTGACGGTCAGCAGCTCGCTCCAGACTGGAGATCCTGGCTTGGAGACGGGTCACCTCAGACTCCTGCAGGAGGACAAGAACAGAAATTTTGATGAAAACTGTTTTCACTGATATACTTCCACAATGCAACTTTCATTACACTCACACTTCTTTCAATAGAACTCTAACCTTGATAAGCAGAGACTCATTGGAGGTCTCCATGGACTTCTCTGAGGCATGGAGCTGAGTCTGGAGCTGGCTGGCCTGGATTCTGGCTTGATTTAACTGGTTACCGAGTTGCTCCAGCTGGGCATGGAGGAGGCTGTTCTGGGCTCGGGTCTGCTCATACAGAGTCCTGCTTTGCTCCAGCTGGGTTTTAGTCTGAAGAAGCAGGGTCTGAGTCTGGTCCCTCTGTGTTTGGAGATGAATGACTTGGTTTCGGGTGCGATCAAGCTCAGTCTTAGTTTGGTCCAGCTGGGTTTTGGTCTGATCACACTGGGACTTGGCCTGCTCGAGCTGGCTCTGGCTCTGCTGAAGTTCAGCGGTGAGCTTCTCCTGGGTGGAGCGCATGGTGGAGGAGATCTGCTCAGAGACTTTGAGGAGCTGGCCTCGAGTCTGTTGCAGAGATTCCAGCTGGGGATGGAAGGAAAACAGACAGATCGGATGAATTTGGATTTTACAAGCTTATATGCAGCTTGATATGCTGATAAGAATATGATCCACCTCCCTTTGGTGTAATCAAGCCCAAAGGTTGTACAAGGACAAAGAACTGAAAGAAACTGAAGAGGTAAAAAATAAGGAACTCACACAGTGTGTGTTTTTTTAAAGAGGAAAAGAAATCAGACACAAAAAGGGAACGACAGCAATGATCCAAAACCAAAACTCTATTATTACGTAGAGGCAGAGAGACAAACAGTCAGACAGCATACTGACTGACAGGTGTGACATTATTGTGATAATGGTGTGATGTTACAGAGTCAAGCATATCACAAAGATCATAAATTGTATCTAAGGTTTAGCCAAGAGCTACATCTTGCAGCACAACTGAAACCTGCATTCCCATGGTTTTCCTCTCAGCAGTCACTTTCATAATATTTTCTAGTTTTAAAAAAAATTGCATAAAATGTCAAAACTGAACTGCCAACCCCATCAAAAAATTCTCTCAATACTCAATACTGAGTTTACCTTCACAACGTATGTTTGTAGCTGTTAAAATTGAAGAACAGTTGTGGTGATTGGTGGTGAGAAAAAACATAGGAATAATCATCTTTATCTAGACCTGGATACAAAAAGTAATCGAATGCAGGAATCGTTTGATAGGAGACGTTTCGATACTTCTTGGCACTGGGTTGTTTCGGTCAATACCTTAAAGCTATTGAGTACCGTAAAAGCAGAGTGGGGGTTTCTGGCGCAACTTCACCTACAGTACATCCACACATATTTGCCAATGGGGAACCTACAAAGGTGGGTTGGGTCTGTGGTCATGCGGCGTCAGGCCAATTATTGTCACAGGCTAGCAGAGAGGCAAAGGGAATGTCTAATAAGGGACATGGGTGAACACCATATTTGGTCCATAAACTGGAGAAGAGCAACTAAAGGGAAGTGCTTAAGTTTTTACAGAAGAAGCCAAAGCCAAAACAACTTTTTCAAAAAGGCTATACAGTATATAGAAATATTAGACCGAGCAACAACAACACAGCAAGAGCAAAAATTAAAATTGAATTAAAACATAAATAAAAAATGTAAAAATATATAAAAATGCATAAAAAGCAATCCAAAACCACATAAATGAAATATATTTAAATACCTCTGAGAAATTCTCATTCATGCCCCCCTGGAAATAAACTTTTTAGATAAAAAAAAAAATTCTTCTTTCTTTTTCCTGAAAAAAAGATGGACATTACCACTTCTTTGGCTGGACGTAATCACTTCAATGCCTATAAAAAAAATCTAAAAAAAGCTACTGAGCGCCGACACCCAGCCCTACCTGTAAGCCTCACTTTCAATATGATATTCATGCTACCACCAGGCTGTATTTTTCTCAGAAAAATAAAAAGTTCGATTTACAGGCAGACGTATTGTTTTCCATGGTTGCTATCCCCAGGTAACAGTGGTACAAATGGAATAACTGTGGAAACTCTACACTGCAAATGAACCCCGCTGATGGAGAAGGCAGAGAAGGCGAAGACGGAGAGCGAACAGTCGGGCATTCATTTCATGGAAAGCACTACTTTCTACTACTAGATCAGTAAGTTTCAAGACCTGCCTACTTATTTAAACAAACAGGTTGCCATTTTCACCTTAAGGACTTCTAAACTGAAACTTGACTTGTTCTGTTGTATCTATTTTAATAGACTGATTTAATGCATTTGGAGGAAGCTGACACCAGTCTTGAAGACTGAGTGGTTACTGTACCTCCTTGCTGTGCCGCTCTCTCTCTAGGTCCAGCTCCTGCTCTAAAGAGGTGACCGTGCTCTGCAGCCCGGCCTCCAACTGCAGCCAGCGTGTCTCCTTCAGTGCCAGCTCCTCCCCCATGCTACACAGCTGGACCTCCTGCAAAGACACACACACACACACCAAGGAAGATTTAGCTTTAGGTAGTGGTAGTAGTAGTGCAGCAGCAAATATTACTTTCAATGTTTCTCTTAAGTCTACTGAAGAATTCTGCCAATCATGTGCGTTGCTTCCTGACATTTCCAATTAAGTCTAACTTATTCCACACACTCTTCTAGAAGAAAATGGCACTATATTAAGTCATAGTTTTTCATAACAGATGATATGTTTTAGGATTTTTAAGTTTTAAATTGTATTTTTTTTTATAAGAAATTGTGCTTTGACTTTACCTTCTCTTTGGTGTGCAGCTTGGTGGAGTCCAGCTCTCTCGTCAAAGCCTCACAGTGATGTTGAGTTTCTTCAAGCTCTTTCAGTAAAGTCTGAAGTTTCTGCTGACACGCACACAACTGCTGGTCGAGCTCCTGGGACTCCTGACACCACAGACACAAATACACACACATCAGCATACAGTGTGATGATCTTCAATATAACACATCTCATTTCAGTGTCTGAATTCATTTATATAATCTAAGTGCATCTCTCACGCTTTGGCTGGTACGGACAAAACTGAGGTTGTTTGGTGCAAACATTTAGACACCCTTTGAACAATGAAGGCTTACAATGTGTCGCTGACAATGTTTAACATTAGCATTTCATATTGCATGCTCCTCATATCATATATCACAGCTGAGAGTAAGCAGGGACAGTATTCACAAAACACCCTAAGGCTCAAAGTAGCTCCAAACTTACAGACAAGAGCAAACTCCAAAAATAATAATTTAATATCAGTCCTGACTGAATCTGATTTTCTATGTCTAATGTATGGCTCAGGAGGTAGAGTCCTGCGATCGGAAGATTGGACACCATACTGCTCTTGAGGCATAGCCATCGGTGTGTGTGAGTGCATGTGTGAATGGTTACCGCTCTAAATGAGCAGGTGGCACCTTACATGGTAGTCTCTGCCACCAGTGTATGAACGTGTGTGTGTGTGTGTATGGGTGAATGTGACAAGTGTTGTAAAGTGCTTTGAGGAGCCCGTAGACTTGAAAAGCGCTATATTAATGCAGCTTTGTGAGATTTCCCCCAAGAAGAAACATTAAAGAGGACTCCTGCAGTAATTTTAAGATGCTTTGTGAATATGGCGCCACATAGACTGGACAATGAGAGGGAGAAATGTCTCATGTTGTGAAGAAAGATGGAGGTAATATCTTCATTTTTTGTTTTATGCAGATGATTTCATCAAAGATGTTTAACTGGTCATTTATTTTAATTTTATAACTTTACAGATGTGTTTTTAAAAAATTATTTATTAACAGAAATTATTATAAGCCATTTTGCAGCACAAGACACTGCACAATAGCTTAAAGGGTATTAAACATTTAAAATCAAACCTCTTAGTTATGTTGTTTTCTCAGCAGATCCTCATGAAATGTCTATTAGAGCCGAGTTGACTCGCAGTGACATGTGAAAACACTTTCTCACATGTTTTGCCCTCTAATTCTGTGACTACTCCTAACCTTCATGTTTCTGTCTGTGAGCTCCCTCTGTGCGTCTCTCAGCTCTCTCTCTCTGGCTTCCAGGCTCTGCTGCAGAGACTCCACCTTCCTCGCCATCTCCTGCTTGTGCTCTCTAATGGCCACTTCCAGCTGGCCCAGCTGAGGACGACGTGGGCAGCCGGGGTGAAAAGAAAAAAAAAAGTAAAATTAAAAACACTAAAAACATATTCTACAATATTAGATTCTTACTAAATATTCTGCAAATTAAATGAAATATACTGAAAAATGTGTGAGTTTGTGTTGTACCAGATTTGCTCTCTGTTGGAGCTCCCCCTGTCTTTCTTTCAGTGCATTGTCCATGTCTAAGACCTCATGAGTTCTCTCCTCCAACTCCCTCTGGGTGTCACTGTGAAGGCACACACACACACGCACACACACACACTGAGTAACTTGTGTTGTAACTGGTAGTGTCCTGTGAATGGCATTTATAACTGTGTGTGATTCTTCTTTCAGGGCCAAACACAGGGAACATGATTTGAGGACTTTCTACAACAGTTTATTGTTGAACATTTTTAGGTTGACCTTTGCTTTGAGTACTCACAACATGGTGGAGGGTGTATAATTCATTTCAGTGTCTTTTTGTATGTGAAAGGGCTCATGACTGCAACCTCGATCATGTAATATGTTGCTAAAACTAATATGTTCTTCTTTAAAAGGGCGTTATCTGTATCAAGTATCTGCATGTGCCCGCTAACGCCTGTGCTCATTGTGCTCTGAAAGACAATAACACCAAAGAAAATTGAAGAGGGACTGAAGGAGTGACTAATAGTTAATTAACTGAAACATGTAGCATCCTGTATTTTTGTCTTTTTGAACAATGAAAGAATCTGGGAGTCATTAATGAGTGTGCGTTCAGTCGAGTGCTGAATGTACAAGAGCGGCACAACATATCTGTTTCAAATGTACACAGTGTTTATCTGTGTCAGCATTAAATATAAAAATATTATGTCACAAACCAGAACATATGTGTACATTAGTCACAAATTACATGACACAAATTACACCTCGAACAATACAAGTATTAACTTAAAAATAAATATAATCAGAAATTCATATTGTTACAACAGTAAAAATGTACACAATGTCATTATTTAATCTGAGAACAACACAACATTATTTAAAAGACACACAGTCAAAGTAAAGTGTGAGGCTGGATACTGGAACAATAACGGGCTATTGTGTGTGTGTGTCTGTCTGTCTGTCTGTCTGTCTGTCTGTCTGTGTGTCTGTCTGTCTGTCTGTCTGTCTGTCTGTGTGTCTGTGTGTCTGTGTGTCTGTGTGTCTGTGTGTCTGTGTGTCTGTGTGTCTGTGTGTCTGTGTGTCTGTCTGTCATACACATGTACAATGTGGATATTCAAATACAGCCGAGTCTGATACAGCAGAGGATCCTATCTGAGCCACACCAAATGGACGCTGTCTCCATCTGGGGTGGGTCCCTTGTCCCTGTGTGCAGAGGGATTTTTCACATGAGGGCATATCCTCACCTAAGTTGGACAGTCAGTTTCTCAACTGAGGTCTGCCGCTCATCTGCGATGGTTTGGGTTCTTTGTAGAACATCTCTGAGTTCTTGCAGTTGCTCCAAAGTGTCAGCCAACTCTCCCCGCACCGCCTGAAGCTGCCCCTGCAGGATCTGGACCCGCTGGACACAGTTGAGCTTGTCGGCCTCACAGCGATGGAGTGCCTCCTCCAGATCCACCGCTGGGATGGGCAGGGAGGAAAAGAAAAGAAAAAGTTAAGAGAGCAAGTAAAGGGAGCATAAGGAGATTGGAGACAAGTAAAAGAACAGAAACTGTGTAACATACCCAGGTCGGTCTTGCTCTCAAGCTCGTTTTTCATGCAATGCAGGCTTTCCTCCATGCGGCTGATCTGAGAAGTCTTGATGGTGACATCTCTCCTCAGACGCTGCAGCTCCCCTCGACACTTTGTCATCTCTGATGCCAGATGGCTGCAGAAAGCACAAGAAAAAATCTGAACATTTGTGCAGCAATTAAAAGTAAATTAAGCAATCAGATATGTTTCCAGACAATTTACTGCAATAAAAGGGAAGACATGCTGCAGAAAAAGCAATATTATGCAAAAACTCATTATGTACACATTACATATATTCTTTACCATTGAGAAGAGATGGGGGGCATGCAACATACAACCTCACCTCAATGTGAGCAAGGCTCCCATCGTAGACTTAGTGAGAAGGAAATCGATCCAGAGCTGCTAGAGTAGCTAAACTGAGCGAAGTGAATGTGCCTTTTTATGGCACATTTTAACAATCAACAGGCTTATGCTTTGAAAATGTCTAGAATGAAACTAACCAGCAGCCCGGCAGAGTGAAATTACCCCAAACACATCTGGCTTCCATCTCCTACTCTCGAACAAGTAAGATCTTGATTTATATACACATGTTCGTGGGTCATAGGAGGTGGGGAGGGGAGCGGGAGGGCTGCTTCATGCCTTGAGAGAAATGGGATTGCGGTGTGATCATAAGACTGGGTCACAGTCTGTGACTTTGCTGCGGGTTAAGAAGGAGAGCATAATTTCTGACCTGTTCTGACAGTAAATAGTCACTAACAAAAGCCCCATACATACCACATTAGTTTGCAACAGTGATTGATGGGAAAATGTTTAATTACTATCAATGAAAAAAAAACTACTAATAATATACCAACAAATGTAACTTGGCACTGTTATGTAATACAAAAGATTCTGTGTCTTTTAATCCGCATAACTTGAGCATCCGTGTGTGTGTGTGTGTACAGGTGCTCTTACCTGACAGACTCAGAGAGTTGTGTATTCTGCTGGTTCATCTTCTGCAGGTCCTTGTCTTTCTCCTGGGCGTCTTGCTCTTTGTTCCTTACTTCATCCTGGAGGGACGCCCGGGCTCGTTCCAGCTGCTGCTCCAGACTGGACACCTATGGACAGACACAACATCAGCATCCTTCTTTATTTTACTAACACCTGAAAACAAAGAGGACATTCATGTAATGCATATTTTTTTCTGATCCAACCTACTACCTTAAAACAATAAAAAAATATATATATATATATATATCTTTTTGTCTATCATAAAAGCAATATGATCAAACCTTCATGTACATAAGATACGATACCGTCCCTGAACTGCTGTGCTCACTGAATGGAGACCATTGTGCTCTGTTTGTTGTGAAGAACACAAAGTACAACCAGCTGCTAAAATGTTCTGAGCAGTAAATGAAATCACAAGCTCGTACCGCTGTTTCCCTCAAGCAATAATACAGATTTACCACAGGCTGTATCAGTAAATTTAAATATCTGCTTGTTAAAATTACAGCCACACTAAAGGGACAGTTCACCCCAAATTTAAAAAAAACAACAACATATTTTTCCTCTTTCCTGTGGTGCCATTTATCTATCTAGATTGTTTTGGAGATATCGGCTGTAGAGATTTCTGCCGTCTCTCAAATATAACGGCTAAAATTTGATTTTGAATTTGAATACTTAAAATGTCTCTTTCCAGATATCGTGACCCAGTTACTCCAGATAATCCATAGATCTTATTGTGAGCAGTTTCATGTAGGAACTATTTTCTTTCTACCAAACTACACCGTATCAACGCACAGAAGAGACGTGCATCTACTCATAGACGAGAGGCTCGTGCTCGTGACAGGGCAGGATGTAAACATTAATGGCGTCCTCCTCTGCTGAGCTGTAACGTTAGGTAGCTTAGTTAGCTAGCCTCGTGACCATGAATGGATGCATGCTTCCATCTGCACGGTGATACGAAAAGAAAATAGTTTCTACATGAAACTGCTCAGAACAAGCCCTCTGGATTATCTTAAGTAACCGGGTCATGATTCCTGGAAAGAGATATTGCTGTTGAGTTTTTCAAATGTATTTTTTGCCGCTTTGAGCTCCACAAGCGAAGTGCCATCTAGTTCTAGTTTAGGGATGCACGATATACATCTGACCGATAAATTATCTGCCTGATAATGGCAAAATTTATATTATTGGCTATCGACCGATAATGAAATTATAAACCTAAAATATAATAAAATATATAAACCGATAAACACAGCCAATAATATGAAGCCGAATTGCTTTATTGTTTTAAGCACAGCATCTACGCAGTCCGATACAGTGGGTGCTGGTATGCACCTTTAAAGTTGGTTTGCAATCCGTCAATAAAAGAAGAAGAAAGAGAAGAAGAACAATCGCAGCATACTGTTGTTGTGCTCATGAAGTCAAACTGCTGCACCTGGGTAGAGCCACACAGTGTAGACTAGAGAGCCAAACACGTTGTCGCATATGTGGACGTTTTTTACAGTTTCAGAGAAACTACATCTTAGACTTTCTTACCTTCAGGTGTGCATAATCTACAGGTCATGAACTTCTTTTTCAAATATAAAATTGTGAAATTATCGGTTTTCTTATTGGTATTTTCGAGTGAAAAGAAATCCATAGCGTGTATCCGTAGTTCAATTATATTCACATATATTATATACACCTCTACAGCCAATATCTCCAAAACTCGGTAACTCGCATCATAATAATCTAGATAGCACTGCAGGTAAGATGAAATATGTATTTTTGGTTTTAGGGTGAACTATCCCTATAAGTTTATTTTTTTCCTTGCACTTCTGTATGCTAATGCAATTAAAAGCTTCAATAAAAATGTTTAATTTTGCTAGTAAGAAACAAATAAGAGCCTTAACCCTACCCATACACAAAATGTAACATTAGGAACCGATAAACTCAGAGAAGATGGGTTGTGACCTACACAAAGAAATCCAAATTCTCCTGATATGGTTCTCCTGTTACCCTCAAAGGTTGCTTACTAGAAGCATTGGACAACTAACTATGTTTAAATTAGTGGACAGGATAACTAAACAGACAAAACACTAATTATTCTAAATCTGTGCCAAGGCAAATGTATGCCTGGTTGTCACTGGCTTAAAGAAGACAGAAGGACTCTCGGTGTGATTTGAAGTACTATTAAATTGGATTTGCAAGGAATTAATCATCTTTTCAAGCAATTTCAAAAAATATTTCAAAAAAGTTTTTATTGCCACATGAAGCCCAGAACACCTGACCTTCAATGCCAAAAGACAGTTGACAAAGCTTCCAGAAGTGTCTCAGTTCACTCAGTCCAATAAAAGTTATTACCAAATAGAAAGACAGGTATATTTGAAGGAAGCTAGAAATGTATTATGCAAACATTGTGACTAAATTCAGAAACACCTTGGCAAGATACAGGCTCAATGAGACCTACTGCAAAGAGACCTGGAGACACTGCTGGACGTCCCTCAACACTAAAAACATTACATAATATTACGGACACATATTTTCCAAACAGCTCATAATAAATCCAATTATCTAACCTCCTACAAAGCTAAACTTAGATTATCAAAAGGGAATGTGTTTCACTCCTCAACATGTAACACTGTGTAATCAAGAGACAGAGAGATCTATTGATGGCATGAGCAAAGAAGACGCACCAGCTCTCCAAATCAAGCACAAACTACCCCAGGTCCTCCAGTTCACAATGAAACGGTTTAGTTTGTGGTAACTGATTAGCTGGACATGTGTTTGGTAATACTGTATGAATCCCTGAAGCACAACATAGACAGAGATTGTAGGGTCCAAACCAAGGCCTTATATGTATGTATATATATGTAGTGGGGTCTCATTAAAATCTAATTTAAAGGCCTTTATTATCTCAGTTTATACTGCACTTATGATTTGTATTTTACTAAATAAATGGATTAATAGTACAATTACCACAAACTAATACACAATTATATATACATACGGATACACTTTTTTTTTTAGCCAGACTGGGGATATTTTCAAGCAGTGGAAAGAGCCCTTTTTGGGTTTAAATGTTGTGGCTGATCGGTGTATACAAAGTATAGTACATTTTACTGTGGTTTTTGTCTTTTACTATCTCTAACTTACCTGTGTCTGCAGCTGGATCTGACTCTCCTCCAGTTCGGAGATGTGAGCAGCGCTCTCAGTCAGCATGGTCTGCTGCTGCTGGAGAGAAAGCTGCAGCTGCAGGTTCTGCTCATTGGTGCTCTGACAAACCAAACTGGCACTATGGAGCTTCTCCTGCAGAGAGGACACCTAAGGAACAGGGGAGCAGATAAACCTGAGTGGTGGGCTTTGAATAAACAATAAAAAGAGGGGGGGGGGGGGGGTCAAAGAAATAAGTGTTTACAATTTCTCTTGCAAACCGAGACAGCCTCATTATATGTAACACTGTACCTGGTCATTCTTCTTCTGCAGCTCACTCTCATAGTTCTTATTCACCTCCTCCATCTGCTGCAGGTATATGTTCAGCTCCTCTCTGCACGCTGACAAGGACGACTGTAGTTCACACACCTGATATACAAACAGAAGTCACAGATGGTGAATACTACAGGTTATGGTGGAATTCATTAATTTTGCCAGATGTTTTTGTACAGTTAAATCTACTTTATTTGTGTTTATCTATGATAACCAGGTTTGTACAAACCTTGGTGGCAGACTGAGCCGCCTGCTCTTTGAAACTCTGCAGCAACTCCTCGCTGTGTCTTACTTCAACCTGCTTCTGCTAAAATTAAATCAAAATTAAAATCATCAGTATATGCCTGGGTTAAATTAGAGTTGTTGTACCTTTAACTTAAATCTGACATGTTTTTTGTGCTTGACAGAGTGAAGGTAAAAAGATTAATAATATAAGCCTAAATACAGTGACACATGTCCTGACCTGCGTGAGTTGGTCCACATTGCTCTGCAGCTGGACAGCTGCTTTCTGAGCCTCGTCTCGCTCCCTCTGGAGCAAGCTCAGCTCTTGCTCCATCTGCAACACCCGAGACTGAGCTTCCTCCACAGACAACTGCAACTGCAGAGGAGAGAAAGTACCAGTACTTACAACAGGTAACATCACTGTTGTCGTTTTAAATATATGGTCACAGGTGTTGTTTTAATAGCTCAGAGCACAAATTCTCTCCAGCCAACTTCTGTGACAATTTCTACGTAAAAATTTACTTTAATATAATGGACAGAAATTAGTTTGTGACTGATTAAACAAAGTTTGATTGAATAGAATAGAAATGGACTTTAACAGGGAGGTGTGGTGGAACTGCACTGTGGAGGTTCAGTGGAGAGAAAGGGAACAAGACAAAGATGTAGTTGAAGTTCACCATTTCTATTCTGTGCTGTTGCTCCGTGAACTGTTGAGATTGAGATTTTTTACACTTCTCCAAAGACTGCTGGTACTCTCTTTGCTTTTTGGTCATCAGTGACTGGTAATGCTGAATGGTGCTGTTCTTCTCCTGTGATCAGAAAAAGGACAAAAAATTGTGGATTTGTGGTATTGTGAGCAACAGTTAAAACAGAGAAGACATTCAGAATTTACAAATTGTGACCCACATTATGGATTATGACCAAAACTCTAAGCTCTTCATGTCTGGCAGTGGCTTCATCAGGGAAAAAATAAGAAACAAGACAAAATGTGAAGAAACAAAACATGAGGGTGTGTGTTGTACCAGTAGCTGATTCTCCAGCTCAGTGTTCGTCAGTGCAGCCTGAGCGTAGGCCGAGGTTTTCTCCTGTAACTGTTTCTCCAGTGAAGCCACACGAGCACTTTTTCTTTTCAACTGAAGTGAAACAGAGATTTGAAAAAACAAAAACAAACAGCTTGTAAATGCAACAATCTGCAAGAGCCATTGTTTCTCTCTCAAGCTTAGTAAAACTCACTTTTGACGGTGGGGAAACATACACATGACCATGAAACTACTAGCAATGCTCTGCAAATCTGATTTTCATTTGAGCAGCTTGCTCTAAACCTTAGCACAATCAGTCCAAAGAAAAAAAATGTTAGTCTGCTCCAAGCAGAAAAGCTGGTGATCTACAAATGTTAAAGAAAAGGTACAAAGACAGAAATTAAGTGAGGGAAGAGTGGATGGGACAAATTACCTCTTTCTCTGTGTCAGTGGCTTGGCTAACTTTGCCCAGCAGCTCTGTGTGGAGACTCTGGTAGTGAGAGGCTCTCTGGGCCATGGAGCTCTGCAAGGAGGAGATCTCCTCCTGGGCTCTGCTCAGACGCTCCTGAAGCCGCTCAACCAGGCTGCTCTGTTTGTTCCGCTCAGCCTCGATTGACTGTAGCGCTCGCAGCAGGTGCTGGTAGCCTTCCCCTGCAAGAATTAAGCGACAGGGATGCCTCTATTCTTTATATCATATGTTAGGGGAAAGCATACATGGCGCCTGCCCTCTAACACCATTTTTCTACTTTCCTGTGTACTTGTTACCATGTTGCATAACGTTTCTTTAAAGACAGTGGTTATCAAACACATCAAGGACCCCAAAACTGACAAAAATTTGACCACGGAACCCCATTCGATAAGAACTTTGTCTGTGAAATAAACCCATAACCAAAATAGTCATACATTCTGTCATTGTGTTACTTATGATGGAATTATCATGAAAATAAATTATTCGCTTTTCTGCTGGGGACCTGCTGGAATTAACCCGGGGGTTGTAGACCTGGGGGTCCAGGGACACCACTTTGAAAACCACTGTTTTAAGATTTAGATAATTTCTCTGAAGGGCTGGCCCCAAACTTGCTTATGCCTACTGGACTGAGATAGCTTTGAACACATGCCAAGTGCAATTCTCACTCTAACTATAGTAATTTCACTCTAAAAAAACAAAACAAAAGAAAGATGGAGTATAAAACTAGTGTATAGAAAATAAAAGGAAATTCCAGAAGATGGTAGACTCTTCAGATGTATAAAAACAAGGGCAAACCTGAATCTCTGTTAACAGGCATAAATAACACAGGACGCAATGAAGTATACAGTTTGCCACTATACCTGGCTTTAGCTTCAGTAGGTGTGCAGTTCCTGAGTAGTCCACATGGGGCAACATGCAGGGCCTGAGGCACAGCGACCCCACATCACCCTGAAATTCGAGAATAACAGATGACAACAGCAAACACTCATCACTCAACCTGTGCATGATCAGTGATAAATACGGCAACTTGTTTTGAACACTTACTGTGGTTCAAAAATAAGCTTTGGGCAAACAAATAAAGTGATAACGTAACATCCCTTAAGTCAAACACTGTGAGAGACTTAACAAAAACCATGTGACATGGGAGCACAAACGACAATGTGATTGTGTGTAAATATTGCTCTCCACCTCTCGTAGATGCAGCAAGGCCAGTATGGCCTCGAGGCTGGCCAGCTCCGCCTGGCTCTGCTGAGCCTCTCTGCGGCTCTGAGCCACCCTCTGCTCCTGACTCTGGGTCAGAGTTCGCTGGTCTTCCAACTCCCTGCACTTTGCTCCCTGTTCCTTCAGCTGCCGTTCCAGAAGTAAAGCCTTTCGTTCCGTCTCCTCCATCTGAGCTCGGAGGCCAGTAGCCACAGACTTGGCCTGCCTCACCTCCTCCTTTAGCTGGCTGGGAGGCAGACGAGGGGGAAGATCGGGGATCAATTGCGCTAACCAGCAAATCAAAGCTATTTCTTTGGAAAGATTTGATTGATAAAGACACGTCAGAAGTCCTACAATTTATTTCTGGTTCTACATACACATATTAAGAAAACCATGTGCAAAAACAATGAAATGAGACGGTCTCACGTGCGTACCTCACTGTTTGGCTCTGTTCTACCTTTTCTCTCTCCAACACAGTGCACTTCAGTTCCAACTCTTCTTTTTCTCTGTCACACTCAATAAGACTCTCTTTCAGTTTGCTCTCACTCTCCATCACCTTAAAGACACAAATGGAAACTCATTTTTGGTAGCAACATGCAACTAAAAAGGAGTTATTTAAAAAAATAGATATATACCCAAATAATTACATTATTTAAATTAAATTTACCCTCTGAAGTTTAATGGAAATCGTAGCCTTATAATCTTTGAAGGCTTCCTTGAGTTTCTCTGCATTTTGAAGTGCTTGGTTCCTTTGTTGCTCAGCCCTGTAAGAGATAAGGTAGAACATAAGTACTACCACAATAACCCCATCATGTTGTGAAAGTTAATTATAAATGGAATATCTGCTTATGTTTCAACTCCAGGCCCAAGTCAATCCCTTCATTTAGTTCAATGAAAAATATTTAAACATGGCAAGTAGCAGAAGACACTGTAGCAGATCAACGTCACATGCTGTTACCCAAGATGTTTGAAGAACTATAATCAGTACTTTGATGAAATGAAATGAAATGGTGTGTGGAAGCCAAGCTCAGATAAAGGCATCACCGTTTGCCCAGTGCTGTCTTGGTGTCCAGCTCTTCTCTGAGCATGCTCAGCTCCTCAGTGAGTGTCGCCACCACAATGTCACTGTGAGCTGCTGCTTCCTGGCTACACTCTGCCCTCAACTCTGCTGCCCTGGAAAACATAGACAGGGCCACATTAGAATTACATTAACAGTGACATCTGAAGAATTGTAAGTTGAGGTCATAAGGTTACTTTAGATCTTCTGCTTGAGCCTCCAGCTCTGCTTGAAGCTGACAAATTTGCTCACTCATGACTGCCACAGTGTTTTTAACACCAACCCTGTGCCCTCTGAGGCCAACCTAAAAAAAAAAAAGAAAAAAAAAAAAAGCATAAACATCCAACCACAGTTTTTGTTAGTTTATATCACAGATTTTTCATATGTATTATTGTTCTATTGTAATGTAGTGTAGGGTATATTTCAAGTAAAAAACACCCACGACATTACACTCATTTTTAGCAAGCAAAGATGAAGCACAAGATACAGTGTTTAAAGATTATAGCAACTTTATTCACACAAATCATCTGTGTGGGGATAACTGTCAAACCTGTGAGCTGAAGGTGGCCAATTCATATTGCACAGCATCAAGGTCACTGATGAGCTGCTCATCCTGCATGGCCAGACAGGCATTCTCCTGACGCACACAGCCTGCCTTCTTCCTTGAAGAAATAGACTCCATCTCTACTGAACTGGCCTTGACTGAGGCAGACTGAATAAAAAGGGTAGAACACAGGTGTGGATGAGGGGTGTGTGTTCATGGTGAGGGGTTTACTTTATTATTTACCTTTTAGTTAAACAAACATTAAATCTGATTTCCCTTTCCCTTACAAACGCAGTTGTTGTCCAGACATTTACATTCTTAAAAACTGAATGCTATAATATCACCTAGTTTATTGCCATTGATGTAAATACATTCTGTGGTTAAACTGATGACCTATGGAGGTTGTTTGAGTGAACAGCACAAAGCTGTAATGCATTTTATCCACCAATGTTTTTAGGACAGATAACAAATAAGTTTTCTCTACACGTACACAAATAACAGTATGCAGCATGAGAATGTTTCATGCCAGAAGACAAACACACAATCTTCTCTCACCCTAGAGTTTGAGAAGGGTGGGATGAAAGTACCAGCAACAGCACGTCTGTCAGCCGTCCCACTACGAGGTCTCTGGGAAGGAGGAACATCAGGTATCTGCAGGTGTAAGGTCAGGCGATTAGGACTCTTCTGCGCATACTTGACCCTGTCATCATGTCCGTCTGACTGACTGTAGGTGTACATTAAAAAAAAATCAGTGAAGAAGGATTCTAAGTGGACGTGTGTGTGTTTACAGCGTTTTACTAACTCTGTAATGTCCCAAATTAGTGGCTGCGGGTTTACTCTGCAGTTAACTGTCAAAAGAAGCGGTGTTGTAGCTGGACAGCTGGTTAAGACTATATGTTCATGTCATTCTGTTAGCTTACCTCAGTTTCCGTCTCACACTTTGCAAGCTGAGATCCGTCAATTGGAGCAGATTCCTCAAACTGACCACATCTTCGGTTAAACGCTTCTTGTTCTCAAACATTAAACTAAGGATGAGTACTGTACGTGGCCACTTCAGCTAGTAAACAACTTCTCTTGACTTGCTGAAGTTAAGTTTTAAAGGTGCTCAAGCAACATTTCCAACTAGCGTGAATGTCTGGAAAGCTACAGAACCACTAACTCATCAATATACCGTAACGGTTTGAGCATCTGTGCATATAGTGAAGCACCGCCAACTAGCTAGCATAGCTACGCTCATTAGATGTAAACAAAGATGCTCGTTGTATCAACAGGTGGCTAGCTAGTTAGCGGTAACATTATCGTGGTTTTTAAGAGTACAGAATACTAAACGACCGGGCAGTCAACGTCTGCGTTTTGAAGTTTTGTCTTTCTGGTGCTAGGAGAGGGTAAAAATATGCATTTGGAACTTCTAGTTGAACAAATCTTTGCAGGTTACTCACTCATCGTAGGTTTAGTGAAAGGCAAGGTAACCAGAAAACATTTGTAATTTAGTCTCCGCCCACATCCTAACAACGCCCTTTGTGATTGGATAAGATGAAACTGTCGGTGAAGTGATTGGTGAAGAGGGTTGTCATGACGGTGGCCGCGAACACTGGCGCGTGCACTACAACTGTCAAATTTACAAAGTAGCTTTGGCTGAAGAGACGTAACCGTTTACTGTAGTTTAACACTTTAAACATCGAATACAGAACACAACAGTTCAAAATATCAGCTTTTATTTACCCTTTAACTAAACAGGTTCAGAAGTAACACGTCAACCTATATAATGATGTATAAAAATGTAATAAAAAGAATCTCGAAGACAAAGCAGACGTTACGTGTTGTTCTTTGGCTACGGAAGCCTGCTGGAGGCCAGTGGAGGCAACATGTAGGCTGACACACTGGCTGAACAGAAGAGAGAAGCGTCAAATGCATCGACTACATCTGCACAATGAAGAGGTATCTGTCAAAAAAAAAGTCTGTCCATCTGAACAAAGACAAACTTCTAAAAAAAAAAGCCATTCTAACGGAATATTTACCTCTTGCAATGACATACAGGATATTAAGTTTTCCAGTGATCGTTTTCCAACTCAGGTTTAACAAGCAAGCAGAAAAAAATTAGCCTACAAATTGTTTTCCTCATTGAAAAAAAAAAAAGCGTACATGCATGCATATAGTCAAAAGTAATGCAACAAATCAAGCACCCGAAAAAAAATACTGAGAATGAGTAAATAACTTATATCAAGATCTGTCAAGTTGCAAATGTTGGCCTATACAATACAGTGACTTTTGTGGGCATATCCTGAGTGTGTAAAATACAAGGTGATCTTGACTGTAAAAGCAAAAATCCAAGTACTTTTTTTTTTTTTGCACCAGTCACATGAAAAATTTAAATTTTTAAATAAATTTATCACAATAATTCTTAACCTCCCCTTTGTCAAGCCACAACGTCCAATTATATGGCTGAGCAACACCTTTAACCAGGACTAACTTGCATAGGCAGCACAAAAAGCAGAACAATTCTGAACTCTCAGTATGAAAACTGGGTATACAACATTCATCTTATGCAGCACTTTAATAACTATTAGACAAAGTAAAAACTAAATAGGTTCTTAATGATTTTAGGGTCAACATTGTATCAATTTCAAATCAAGATGTTTTAAAAGATTATTAGGAGTCTTCTTGGGTTTGGGTTGATTATGCACCGAGATTACACTTTGAGATTTGAGGATGTTATATTTCAGAATATCACATTTAATTTGAAACAGAGTTATGAAGAACAAAGTATTTAAAGAACTTAACCATTGATCAAAATTCTGCCTTGTATGACCTGAAAAGCTCAAATTATCTGATGAAAATGAGATGATGGCCTAACGGACATAATTTGATATGTGCAATCCATAATAAAAAAATTAAAAAAAAAGACGAAAATCAGTTAAATCTGCCCTGCACTGGAAAAAGCATGAGAAAGCATGAGTGGAAAAGGTAATAATAAATGCAGTATAATTCTATATAAAATAAACATTTGCAGCAGCACATCTTTGTTTTGGGTTCCACCTGAGGGGTGTACTATGAAGCAAGATTAATGGGTTAGCGAGGCATTTTGATTCTTAAGTCAGAGTTTTCAACGTCACAACGGTGGCTCTCCTTTAACCTGGCTAGATCAACATGGTTACTTATGCTGCACACCTAACCTGGTCCAGAAGAAGTTATTTTCAAAATTTTAGCCATAAACGGCGCTGCCTTTTCAGCAATTCAGTAATTTCAATAAAAATTTCTGACTATGTTCTGAGCAATATAGATTCTCAGTTGAGGGTATAAGTTATGTCGGCGAACTTGCTGACCCTTAAGTTAGTAATGTTACTGAATAAAGTTGTGTAATTACAGCAGCACAAACTGCATGCATGGCTTTGTGGTTGCTTTGTGTGCTCTGCTTTGTGGGTTTTTTGCCACAGCCACCTACATGCATTCAGCTGATGCAGAAAATCAACCCCCTCTACCCTTTGCTTCAGGTAATATTAACACTTTAAATTTTACACAGCATATCATCTGTACACTCAAAGAATGATTAAGGCAAAGCAACTACAATGCCTGGTCCTACTTTCGTGTCAGTTTTGCACGGCTAATAATGCAGCTAAAAGAACAAGAATACTTAATTGGTACTTATGACAAATAATATTCAACCCATTACATTAATTTGGCCAAAACTAAAGTGGTTTCCACGTATCCTTCATTGTCACAATGTCAGACCTAAATGCAGCAACTAATGTTTAAATATGCTGTATCAATTTTAAAGTTTAAGACCTCTTCTGTGTGAAGATGAAGAAAAAACAAAACTCAAATTTACACCATCAGCAATTTTCTGCTAGCATTCCCCTCATTTGCATTTTGTTGTCAAAATTCTTCACAGCCCTCCATTTTAAGAACCTGTTCCTCTTGACTAGGCGGCATGCAATCGGCTCATTTTGTGCAGAAAAATTAGTCAGATGATTCACTAAACGCCCCTTTTTATGAGAATGCGCACAATGCCCGATGAAGAAAACCTAGGTTAACAAAGAAAGTTGATAACTACCATCGTGAAAATCAATATCTCTGATTGGGGTTTTAGGTTTTGTCAGCTCACAGAAAGAAACCCCGGCTATATCCAAATTACTTTATAGTATACCCCCTGAACTGCTCACAAATGAGCACACTTTTGAAACAGACAACTGAAGGATACGTCTGCCCAAGGCAACAAGAGGTACTCACAGATGGTACTAGAGAAGGAGGGGACATGGTTGTAAAGGGACACATATGTTTACCAAATCTGACAAGAGAATAAATGCCAATCAAGCGTATGTAGTTGTTCACTGCATGATTACATAGTGAAATTAATGAAAACTCTTTGAACAAAATCTCCCCTCTTTCTCTTATCCTCCAAGATTCACTATGTAATGACCTGACCGACTACATTCTGTCAAAAAAAAAAAAACACCTTACAGTTTCATACTTAACTGGTATGGAAATGAAAAGCATATCACTGGATTAAAACAAAATCAAGCAAAAATAATGATTAACAGAAAGCCTACAGGTGCAGTGCACTGATCAATTATTTGCCCCTGAAGAAATGGGGATTCTGTAAACATTCAAAGCAGATACTAAAACTTAAAAGCAGATTAACAAAAAATGTTGCAATATAATGACAATGCCTTGTGTTTACCATCGAATTGTAATCTTTAAACATATGATGAAAAGACAATGTGCTATAATCACCCTGGACTGCACTGAACCAGTAGGCTTTACAGTAAGCTCAACAGGAAAAACTCGCTCCTGTCTCAACTAAACTTATCAATTAATGCTCTGAATATAGGCTGTGTACACGTTGTCCTCAGCACAGACAGAAACCTCTTGCAGGCGCTGGTTTGTTAGCAGTGATGATGACAGTGACAAGTTTAGGATGCAGTGACTCCTTCCCACTCCACCAGGTACTGCACCTTGCCATCAAGGGTGACCCGTCGTGCCAGGACTTTGTACTTTTCCCCACAAGCCAGCCGTCCTGCTGCTCCAAAATAGCTGCTGATAGAGGTCTTGAGGTGGGAGAGCTGGCTGTTGGGGTCCATGCCATGAACTATGTCTGTGGAGTGAAGCCCTGGGAGTGGGCTCAGCACCTCTTTTGTTGAGGGGTTTGGGTCTGCATGACTGGGAGGGGGGATCTCTGGGTTAGGGGTCTGCAGGGCCCGTCGTGGCCGCCCACGCTTCCTTTTTAAGGGTGGAGAGGAAACGGGCATGATGCAGGCTGCCGTGTGCGTCTTGCTGGAGCTACAGAGGCTGGGGGGGTGTGCGATAGGAAAAGAGGAAGTCAAACAACTGATTTTAATTCTGGGGGCAGTAGCTGCAAAGCTGTTTTTGAGCTAAATTTTAACTTGCCAACAGTGAGTGCTAACTGCTAATGTTTTTACAATTCAACATGAAGGGGATATGAATGTTTGTACCAATTTTATTGTCCTCCATCCAATAATTTAAAGTTTTCAATCTAAGCCACAAATGTCAACCTCATGGTAGCACTGGAGGAAAAGTAAGGAGGTCATGCATCATCTGGGGACCATGAATGTCTGTACAAATTGTTGTGCCAATCCATCAAATAGCTGTTGAGATATTTCAGCTTGGACCAAAGCGGTGGACCAACCGACAGACAGAACAACACTACCATCCATGGAGTCAGATGTCAAAGTGAGAAGAGGGTAAATGTTGCAGCTGCATAGCAGCGATACCTGGACTGTCTTGAAATGCTAGTTGAGGTAGTTTCTGTGGTGCTCAGGGCTCCTATTGATTCCACATCTGAGGACAGCAGAGACCTGTCACTCCTGGTGCTGTGGGGATGGTCAAATGAAAAAGAGACAAGAGGATGAAAAAAATTAGAATAAGTGAAATGTTACTGATAGTTATAGTTACTGTACACTGAGCTGAAACAATTAGTCAATTCATCAGTCCATCGAGAGAAAATTAATCTGCTAAAACTGTAATTCATCATCTTTGTCAATAATCAAGCAAAAATGCTAAAAAAAAATTCTAAAGTTCCAGCTCCTGTGAGGATTTAGTGCTTTTGTTTTTGCTATAGAGTTTTACACTATTAGTTGGTTAAAACAAGTACTGTGATGTCACCATGGGCTCACTAGATTCATCAACACAGTCAGCTGCAGCACTTACAGTACAGCAGCTTCACCACTGCACAGGGGAACAGTCATGAGAAATTCTGCACAATTGCTCACTTACTTGACAGAGGTTATGTGATCCAATGTGTGGGGCTCTAGTGGTAGCGGTTTTCTTATTTCCTGACGAAGAAGAGGAAAAAATTATTATTGCTCAGTGAGTTTCTCAACATCCCCAGCTAAAGTTAGTGTTTTGAGAGTTTGTGTGTGTGAGCTCAGGACTATTTAGAATAATGCAAAAACACACACACCTCTCAACAACTATGTACACACCCAGCTCACGCCCACTAAGATATGCATACAAATGCATGCACACACCTGGGATAAGAATTCACTGGTGCGTTGTCGTTTAGCCAGAGTCTCCAGAGAACGAGGTCCTTGCTTCCTCTTTTTCTTCTTCTTTTTCTTCTTCTTCTCTGTGCCATTTGTTAGAATACTGCAAGTTCTACAGCAACAACAACAACATTTCATAACAGTTTCACAAGTAATGACAGGTGTCCATTAATAACACTATAACTGTTAAGCAGTCACATTATGAAACTAGTTGGACCCATAAATACACTGAACAAAAATATAAACGCAACACTTTTGTTTTTGCTCCAATTTTTCATGAGTTGGAATCAAAGATCTAAGACTTTTTCTATGTACACAAAAGGCCTATTTCTCTCAAATTTTGTTCACAAATTAGTTTAAATCTGTGTTAGTGAGCACTTCTCCTTTGCCGAGATAATCCATCCACATGACAGGTGTGGCATATCAAGATGCTGATTAGACAGCATGATTATTGCACAGGTGTGCCTTAGGCTGGTCACAATAA
>JBBPCS010020387.1:0-25523 GCA_037974645.1 Hollardia meadi
CACACACACACACACACACACACACACACACACACACACACACACACACACACACACACACACACACACAAATTACACACCACAAAGTTTTGGGTTGGTGGGTCGAGCCAGGTACCAACTGAAAACCACCCGGGAATGCTATCTTTTTTTTAAAAACTATCTTACAAATTGCACCTTTAAATGAATAGTTTGACAGGGGATTGTGAGCTGGATTTTTTTGTTTTTAGCTCAAGCTCTTTAGCTTTTCTTACATTCGGACAGGATCTGACCTGCTGAGTTCAAGAGGAATTTTACCTAAACATGAGACAGCCCACACTGCTACCAGTAGGCTGTTTTAACTATTATTAAATGATTAATTCTTAACTAATTCTTGACATTTTACACCGTACTGTTAAGATATATAAAGCTTGGCATCGCTAACAATGGGAAAGGCTAAAATTATAACATAGGCGTATGTAGACATTAACCTTTCTGTGGTATGAATGTCATTAGCGAATTTTTTCCCCCACATAGCTTCACCTCTCTGTGGGTGACTAACTCTACATCAAAGACTAAAATTGGAACTCTCCTGCTTGCTCGGCTGTCATCCCTACAAGAAAAAAAGCGATATGACAGCTTTTCAGTGTCTTCAAAGAGCATACACTTTGATATATATATATCAAGATCAATGCAATTGGAGCTAAATAGTTATTGTAAATATATAATCAAATATTGAGATTCCTCTAATTGAGTTCTTCATTTGTGGAGACAAGCACTGTGACGGACACCCAGTTTGGTAACATTTTGGTACAGGATCCTGTCTCCCGGCTCACAAACAGCACACAGACAAGCTGCTCCGGCTCAAAGGGGATTACACTCATTCCCTCCAAATTGAAATCTCTACAGTTAAATGCGGCTCTAAGCTGTCCAAAAATGATTAGTGGCAATTGTTTGATGTTGTAATGTCTCTGATTGTTTTTAATATTGAAAATATCGCCTTCAGTTAGGTATTGAGTTCAGTTGCATCTGTAGTTTGATCTGCAAGATCTTTGCTAAACCATTTTTAGCCATCCTACAAGCATGGCATAAGAGTTTGCAGACATCCATGCTTCCCAGGGAATCATTTTTAAACAACAGTTTGAAATTCTTATTAATATGCTTATTTACTTGCTGAGACTTAGATGAGATGTACTTTGTTTTTCCTTGCTCCCATAATTTCACATTTTTCCCAAAAATGTCAAACTATTTCTTTAAAACTGATAAAAGTTACCATGTTCAAATGCTAATATAAAGCGTGCTAATTTTAGCGTTCAGCTCAAACCACAGCTTAATCTGAGTGGCCTATGTCGGAAAAAGCAACAGCTGTTTTGATTAAGGAAATGAGCTCACCTTTCAGGCCACCTAGGCCAAATATTTCTTTATTTTTCATTCTTCAAGCAATTTTGTTTTTCAGTGAAAGAGTAACATTCTCACAGGGCTGCTGCAATGGCGAAAATATTTAATATTTCAGCATTTGCACATCGATCTTTAGGTTAAAAAAAACAGGTGGTTATGAAAAGGTGGTTAAGATGAAACTCTGACTACACCTCTGAATGATCATGAAATGTGCAATTTATTCTTGATTGCACCATTAGCCAAATACATAATTTTACAATCTACATCTAAATGGGCTGCAAAGTGCATGACACATGAAAGCAAGGGAAGGGAAAACAGGCAGCTGCTCTTTGTTTTAAGGGTGCTGAGTTGCGTTAGTGGTTGTGGGTAGAAGAGTGCAGTGGTCTGAAGAGAGAAAAAAGCTTTATGTCAGAGGGTACAGGGACAAATGTTACGTCATTGCCTTTGTTCTCTGGTCATGTTAATTCCTCAGTGGAAATGTGTAGATATCCTAATGTGAACATCATTACTTGCCTTGCAGGTTAGCTCTACAGGTTTTGCAGTGCTTTTATTTTCTTTATTCTCTCCATGTCTTGCTCTGTTTTCTTCCCTCTCTGTCTTGCACACATGCAAGGCTGGCGAATGTGGGAGTGGAAGGATGACTCATCTGTTGCACACCTCATTCTTGCTTGGCCATATTTGGGCTGCCCGGAAATCCGTTCTTCTGCGCGTGTGTAGTGGAGAGGAGCAGGCAATGCAGGGACATTATGAGGATCTCTTTTCTACTTTCTCTTTTCTGCTGCACTATTTTTCAGAACGCGGACCTCTAATTTGAGCACTGAGGTGTCTTTATCATCACAAGGACAAATATTGGTTCCAGTTTTACATGGCTACCTCATGGCTATTTTCAGATGTTTTGGAAGAATGAATCAAGCATAGATGTACGCATATGCATGAAACAGATGTACTCCCTCTCGATCTGTCTCTCACAAAAACACACATGGGCACAACGCCGAACTATCAAACCCAAATCACTCTATTCATTAGGCTGGTAAGCAGATGATGTCCATATTCCCTTATGTCAATGTTCCCTTTAAAAAAAAAAAATCACATTCAATGGATCAATAAACATTGTGTCAACCTGATATTCGTCTTGACTCTAAGCTTTATTCCAGTTATTTCTTGCAATTTGTTGCACTGGTGTGTTTGCGCTCACAATGGATATAACATCTGCATAGTGTCTCTGCAGGTTTGTCCCACTTCCTGCAGTTTGCCAGCTTTCAGCTGCTTTCAGATATACAGGCACAAGCTGCTGTTATGCTCTGACAAACAACAGCAGCATCTTCTGACTGTGGTAGATACCCTGGTGGGCATTGAATCTTTGAAGGAATAATAATAATGATCTAATCTATAAAACTTTTTGTTCATTGCCCACTGTGAAGTGCTTTGGTGTTTACAGATCTGTTACAGTATGTTGAGTCAAAGGAATTGTTAACCACAAAAGTCTCTTGACTCTCATTAATTCATTCAACCCGGCAGCAAGGTGGCCATACGCTCTCCTGAAAGCTGGGTGCAAAATGATGTGTTCTGTGCTGAGCCTTGCATTTTCGATCTTTCCTTGGGTGTATTCCAGGTGCTCCACTTTCCTGCCACAGACTGTAGACATGCTTAGGTGTGAAATGAGGGGAAATCAGGTTCTAAGGATAGACGGTCTCATATGGTGTACCAGCCTGTTTTCTCTTAAAATATGACCGCCTGGCCAGTGGCCCTACGATTCTGGTTATGATGCTGGAGTTATAGCATCATTTCTCGTGGTACCCCTCCCTAGTGTGGTAATATGAAGAGTGAGAAAAGTCCAAATTGGGAACTGGTCAGGGTGGTGGGATGCGTCAAATACAGGACTTTCTCCCAGAGTTCAAGTCCTGTGTGGGATAAAACGTTAATGTTGATTTGTTTTTAGCTTACTGTATGTAAGAAACATAAGTAATATAAGTTATGTAAGTAACACAGCTGAACTTACTTATTTAATGTTTTCCTAAATCTAACCAATAATTTTGGTGCCAGAATCTTTCGTCGTTTTTTTCTATGTTAATAATGCTCTAAAAGTTATATGTCATAATATGTAAAATGTTAGTCAGCAAGCTTTATTTTGAAAGTCTAAGCGGACATTGCATATTTATCATTCCTAACTTGGTTGTTGAATGCTGCACATTCAAAACTGATGCTATTGAGGTACGTAGAGCACCATATTTTGAAGCTTTTATGGCCACTGACAAAGCTTATTTGGCGAGCTGGGAATGAGAACATGTTAGGTGTACAGATTGGACAGCTCCTTGAGGCAAGTTTGTGTTTTGTGATATCGGGCTGTATAAATAAATTGATTTGACTTGACCTAAATTGCCCATAATGCGTTCGCCTATATTTGTTTGTGTGTTAGAGCGTATTGGAACAGGCTCCGTCCTCCTTGTCACCCTGCACAGGAAAAAGCAGAAGTGCACAATAAATTAATGGACAGTATCTTGGGGAGAGAGAGTTCCTCATGTACTTCTCTTTTTTTAAAAATCTTTGTTTCAAAGCCAGTCTCCAGGAGAGGGATTACGCCTGGTTCTAGATACAAAATCTCCCTTTAAACCAGAATTACTTAAATAGGCTTTTTCAGACATAGTTTGGAGAAATCCAAGATTCAGATTTGCCTTTAATTAACTAAATCAATTTCCTAAGGAAATATTACAGTTCCTCCATGACTAATTAGAGATTTGAATTAAATCTCCAAGGTAGCAGATTAATTTTGTCTATCATTGGATTTTGTGTCAGGGAAACTGGGCCTTAAAGTTAACTTTAAAAAACAAACCCAATCAATTCTGATTATGTAGTAAATAGGCAGTATTATGGTCTTTTTGCTTCTTGGAGTCAGCAGAAAAAGTTTTATACACATTGATATATTTTTGGCCTTTTGAAGTTGCTACAGGACAAATTTGTATTGTTTGTTTAGGCACCCAGGATTCGTGTTTGTGTCCATCTGATGAATTATCGTGCAAAATTTACTCTCCTTTTAGCCCTGCTTTGGTCTCCTCCAGTTTCCTTTATTTTAAAACCAAAACAATGGGCTTAAAGATGCTAAACTGCTCTGCAGAGTCAGTTTACAATTCTCTGAGGGTTTTCACAGTACAAGCAACACCTGTACAGTATACATAATCATTTGATCTATTGTTGATATGAAAATTATAAGAAAATAATATTAATTAGTGCTGCTTTATAAATTTTTTTTAAAATTCAAAAGTTCCATTGTCACTTCATCTTTTACATCCCATGTCCCCATCAACAGTATTCGTTTTTTGGAGGACAGGTTGACATGCAGTGTACCATATCTACAAGATGATATAATCTACTGCAAACGAATTGTCGCCCACAATTGAGTTGAACACGTAATCCTGGGATTTCGCTCATCATTTCCCTCATTGTGATTATCGCATTTAGTCATCTGATCATGTGCGTCTGTGTGGTAAAAATATTTTTTGATTTGGCTCGGTCACTTGCAGAACCCACTCACAGATACTGGTGTGAAGTGGGTGAAAAAGAAAAGACTGCTGAAGTCGAAGCCAAAGTATTTATTTCCCATTCATTCCCTCCTTCACTGACTGCTGTGTTTGGTTGTCATTAGCCTCTCCTGCTCAGCTGCATGGGTTTATTGTTATCGTGACTTTTAATGTTTGCTCGCTTGATTAAATTGATATCACGTTTTTAACCAACAAGCTCCATAACTTGGGTGTATTTTTAGTTTATCTGTTTTTACGAAGTCAAAAATAAAATTGTGTATTAAAACCTACAAATACTTAGCTTTAAATGTGCACAAATTAAGTAGATAGTGGAAAAGGGGGAAATCTTTGTTAAAAACAGTGAAACATAAAAAACTAGTCCATTGGGGCTTTGTTTTTATGTATATATACTGTATATGTAAGTAACCTTGAACTTATTTGATTTGTTTACCTCTTGATGACTGATCCAAGGTCAGTTTAATCACATTGAACTTGACTTTGCTATCTCGAGCCAACAACTCTCCATAATGTTCTGCGTCTTTTAAAACAGGCTATTTTCAGAAGCAAAAACAAACTCAAATTACTTCTGATGGCACAAAGTGGTAGCAATTCAATTATTGTAGCTATATACTTATTTGCCAGCGCCAGACATATTCCTTGAAAAAGGAACTAAAGATAACATGTTTTAGTTTGCAGAAAACACCCCAAACCAACAAAACAAGAAAACTGTCAGGACATTAACAAAGCATTTGTGATGCAAAAAAACAAAACAACTACTACAAGTAAACAAACCTCAGGAGGGCTGTTGTTAGAAAAACAGCGGTGGTGTTTGTCTCTTACATAAGCCAACATTGGATGTGAAAATGTTGTGGGTCAGTGGACTTCTCTGATTTGAACAAAATACGTTTTGTCAGACATCTATCTCCGTTTATTCCACTAACTTAACTGCAATTGGAGTACGACAAAACAACCTAGTCTCTGTTCTCTCTGGAATACTGAATGTTGAAGATAATTAAATGCCGGATTGATGTGTTTTTAAAATCTCGGGATTACTGCTTCAATAACATGAAACACCTCATAGTCCCTTGAAATGCTCTGTGCCACAATGTGTCACTTTACCGTTTTGAAATGAGTCCAATTGTTACACTAATTTCAATGCAGCTTTTTCATCATTCAACCATGTCAGGATGCATTAAGGAACATTATGAATGCAATCTAGTCACAGCCTGCATTTAGACCATGAGAAGAAACAGGGAGAGAGTGGGAAAAGACAATTTTAATAGGAGACATTTTTAGCCTGAGCATGAATATACATCAATGTGATGTAAAAGATTAAGATCTTTAGAAGCAGATCTATACTTGGTTACATGGGGCCTGGGGCAAAAATATGACTCTGAGGACGACAGGGTAGTGTTGGAACATTGGCTTCTTTGTGCTATGAAAGGCTGCAAATCAATCCAGTCCCTTTTTTCTGACTGACGCCCATCTGCTGCTGTCACCTTAGAGTTACGGCTGCCAAGCAAGAGACCACGGTTTGAGACCACTTCAGCAAACCAACTGGGTCATTTTAGTGACTGTTGGTACATTTAGTTGCCTGTGTGACACCAAAAGTGGAGGAGATGTTGGGAGAATTTCCAGCTGTGTTTGGAACAAAACCGGATATTTTAAGCCAAAGCATGATCTTTTCATAACCCTAATTAAGTGTTCTTTGTGTGTAACCCTAACCAGACATTAAGCACAGCGTTGCCGCAAAACATATAATTAGAAACTGAAACGTAAGGTTTCGACGTATCAAATGTAAAGTTTCTATATAATTCCTGGTTTGCAGAAATGTGTGATGATTGGGTTGGCCACTGTCCAAGTTCACCTCCAAGTTTCCATTGAGTCTAGTGCAACCACCAGTGCACTCCTATAATAACAATATGGATTACATGTGCAGACACTTTTAAAATCTGTTTCCCGTATTAAATTGGAAATAATCCTTCAAGCATGTTAAAGCACAATGAAATCATGTCCACAACAAGAGAAGGTCAATAGAAATACTAACCTCAGAGGGCTATTAGATTTGCCTTTGTTTTGATATGTAGATTTATTTTCAGTAAGGTTTCTTGTTGGCTATAGTCTTTGTTCTGCCAAGAAGAAAGTTGCGCTGTCAGTTATGTTTGTTACATTTCCACACATGTACAGCAAAACAGTAAAGAGCCCTGCAATAAATCCAACCTTTTCTGAACCTTCTAATGTTCGGTTATTGGTGGTGGTTTCCCAACAGTCAACATTGAAAGGCATTTAGAATATTACGTCCACCTACATTAACATAAACAGAGGAACAAAATCTGTGAAAATCCTGTTCATGCCATGTCAGTGAGTGTACGTCCTCGCTTAATTGCTCTCTCACTCCCTCACTGATTTATTCAGTTTCTCCCCTGCTCATACACTCCTGCAGAGAATGACAGCTGTATTAAACCCTGCTGATTAAGGCAGAATGCATAAGTTCTACGAGAGCATGTTTAACGAGCCAAGGAGGGCATTTACCTCAGCAGCCAGATGTAGCTTACGATGACTGTCCATGGTGAAAGGTGCCATGGGCTCTTGGAGATGTGCGTCAGAGCATACATGACAAGTCATTGAAGGCTGATTCCTTTACCTGTAATTGACAGAAGGGAAAGAGAAGTGCTCTTCTTGGTAACTGATGTCAGGGTTAGTGGAATCACATCATGCACTTTACAATTCAATAGATTTTAAGATGAATCGATTGATGGGTCTTGACGGAGATAACAGCTGTTGTAATGATGCGGTGAAGGTGTGTCGAATGTATATAGACAATATAAACATATATATAGTTTCGCATTTTGTGATTTCCGCTTATTGATTTTCTTGTCGAGAGTAAGATGAAAACACTGATACCACTCTCATGTCTGCGTCTTAAGGGTCGGGTTATGCACGAACGGAGGCCATTTGTATGGCATGTTGAACAGCAATGTTGGAAGTTACAAGTTGCACACTGGAAACACTGGAAAGTGGAGTGAAAAGTTGGCCATCACAGAGGTAGACACAACATATCATTTAAATACGGGTATAATGGCGTGCATTCTCAGGCAGTCTCTCCTGGAAGGCTTTCACACTCTCGCTCACATGGAAATTTCTGTCATTTTCAAAAAGCTACAGAGATGGTTGGACACAGTGCCCCCAGTCCAACATCAAAAAAGGTGTGGGGGAGAAGGGGCTCTGAAGATATTCGACCATAGGACAAGTGCTTCTGATTTAGTATACTGGCAGCTTAAGAATAACAGCTAACCTTCTCTCTCCATAGTTATACACAATACACCTACCAACACATCTAAAGCTAACTAATAAACAACTTGAGGTGCAACTAGAGGTACAAAGTGGTGTTACGAGACAGGATGGGTCAGAGCTACATGGTTAGCATGCTAACTTCATTAGATATCTCTGCAACATTATATAGATGTCTGTGACATAACGTCAACACTGTTGTTTCTTCACATTCTGTTGATAATGTTAGTTCATTTTTTGAACGTTTTAAAATTAAAATAGAAAAAACGTTTTAAAAAAGCTGCAAAATTATGGCCATATCTTACAAATTGCACCTTTAAACCAAGTCGTCAAGCTAAAATTGAATGATTTAAGGTTTGTGGACTTGCATTTTTTTACCCAAAAAACATCCACACACACGCACGCACGCACGCACGCACGCACGCACACACCAAAGAGGTTGAATGCCTGACCAACATGTACTTTTATCCTCTCAAACATAAAAGGCCACAGTATTGATCACTAGTCTAGCTTGATGCGTGTCAATATCAGACGCATATACCACTTAAATATCATGTGCACCGTTTCTCAGTGGGTGATCTGTCTGTTGCTTTTGTTGAAATCTGAAGAGTTTACAGTATCAAGCTGTACTATTCCTAGATTTACTCTAACTAAGCAAGGAAAGAAGCTCTTAGTTACTGTATGGCTATGTGCATTTGGTGTATTTCTTCCATGAAATGTGTTATATATATAAACTTGCATTGCTTCATCGCTACAATCTGTCCTTGTGGAAACACTCATGTAGAGTTGCCAAGCTGAGCACTGCAGCCTTAAACTACTATATAACCAGGTATAATAGAAATGAGTTATTTTTCAGCCATTTAACTGAATTGTCTTTATTGATCACAAGATATGATTAGGGACCGGGCAGCTCAAAGCACCTCCCTTCATACCTCAACATTATCCCAGTTTGCCTTTGGTGGTAAAGGTCATGATTTCAAGACCCAAGTGATGCAGAATGAAAATCAGGCATTGTGCTGTGTGAATTAGAGACTACTTACTTCAGGGTTTAGTGATCATTTTGGTCCAGACATTTCTGCTGGTGATCCTCTTGTATTTCTCATTTGTCTTTATCCTCTTCCTTTTATTATCTTCCTCCTTTTCCTCCTCAAAATGCCCGGTCCTGACTCAATGCTTATAATATATTATATATATTATATTATAATTGTAATTGCTTTTGCTTGTGATGCCAGTAAATCGAATTAATCAACTTGAATCCACTTCTTTTTTTTCTTTTTAAAAAAATTAAACTTAAAGTTTAAGGTATTTTTTCTCTCACATCTGGAAATAAAGAAAGGGTTGTTTCATCTGTCTTTTGGCTCAAACGGTCTGGTGTTTCTAGCGATGACAACTTCCACCTCCAATCAGTGGAAGCTGTCGTCTGCTCTCTGTGGGGACAAGAAAAAATTGATCACAGCTCAGTCAGGAGTCGAGTATTTTTGTACTTGATTTGGGGGTCATGGAACACTTCAGACACCACCAAGAAAAGGCCTATTAAATGATTATGCACTCCAGATGTAGTTAGGTAGGTTTAGGCAGGCTGAAGGAAGCAGAGTCAGAACAGACGTTACACCTGGGATAGTGGCTCTGATTCATCAGCCATCAGGAGTTGCACCAGGGGGAGTTGTTTGGTTTTGAGTAACTGGTTACACCACGAGGAGGACTATAGATAGAATAGGTGACACTCATCAAAGTCAGTCTAGGTCACACTAGCCTTAGATTTAAGACTTATTATGAGTCTGGCTCAGCTTTATCAGCATAATAGTGCAACTTTTCTAACAGCCTGTGAAAACTCCTTCTGGCTGGTGTTTATCTATTCTAAAAAATAAATGTTCATAATCCATTAATAAATGCTCATTGATTTTTAATTTTCTAATAAGACATGAAGTCCTCAGTTACAACTTCTTCACTTCGTAGAACATGTAAATATTATTAATGCAGGTTTGCTACACAAATCAAAGTCTTCAGTATTAAATACAGACATTTTTATTAATGTCTTGTAGCTGTTCCATAATCTTAAATTACTTAGAACAAAGCCATTTCAATTAGCAACTCACATTTCAAAGCAGCAGAACAGATTTAGAGTTTGGCGTTCAGGCTCCAACCTCGTCACTCTGTGCAGATATGTTTACATAAAGATATTGGTGAGTGATGAGCAAATATATTGAACCCCCTAGCCAGCCCCCCACCCGCACTTGTTCGCAGGAGTTGCTCCATTAGTTTCAACTTCTAAACTTTGTATAAAGAAAGTTCTATTTTTTTTAAAAAGTGGTGTTGATTTATTGATTTCAATTTTCAGAATTCTTTGAAAAGGAGAATGTTGTTCTCGTGTACAAAGGAAAAAAACTTCCCAACACAGTAAAGTTTAAATATACATTTCAGGGCCACTAAAGTAACTATTCAACACACTTAAGTAGTTCTGGATTTGTCTGACCCTCACTGTAATGTCTTATGTTGCATCATTGTCCTAACTTTTTTATTCTCTTCTTTGCTGCTGTTTTTGTTTATGCAGTGTATCAGTCTCATGCCTAAAATAACAACATGCCCATGCTGGGAGATGTTTTTCAGACAACCAGTGACGAAAAAGTCTGCCCCACGAGGCAGTGTGTGGTGATGAAACACCACAGTGGGAAGTTAATGATGATTTAGTTTACACCTCTTCCCACACTGCCCAGGGCTCAGGCCTAACTGTCACTGTCAGTCCCAGCCAGAACGGCTTGTATGATACATCGCATGGCACCCATCACTACATACACGTGGTTTGTGACTGGTAAGTCGGACGAATACAAACAGGCTGATAGCAGTTGGCAGGTCCCCTTTACAAGGGACAACTCTCAATTATTCTTCCTCGTCGTAGAAAGTGCCATAAGGGTTGAATCATCAGTAGATTTGGCACACAATAGCAGGGTCTTCCACCCACACAATCACTATGAATGGCTCCAATATGGACTCATTTGAGTAGACATGGCGTCACAAGGCGCCTCCCACCCATTTTCCTATGGTTTCGTGATATTATTTGTATCCATGCAGAAATAAGCCTGTTGTCTTGTGGGGATCTCAAGGAAATTTAACCATGTACCAACCGTTCTGCCTGTACAAAAAAGCAGGATGTACAACACAAACTGCCAATGCGATGAAAAAATGCATAAATATAAACATATAATATATGTACTGAAAAATATTAGATCGATATAGTAAATATTCCATTTGAATACTTTAATTTGTTTTCTTGCCAAGAGTTAAATGAAAAGACGATACCACCCATGTCAGTATAGTAAATATGAACTTTAATATAAAGACTGGAAAAATGGGGAAACGGCTAAATGTTTTTAACAGTTAGCTGTTTTCTAGCATAAAGACTGAATCGTGGGGAAACAGCTAACTATTTTTTTTTAGCAGCTAGCTGTTTCCTATATTTCAAAGATTGGAACCGGAGCAATTAGCAAGTCAAGAAATAGCCTGCCGCATAATTCCCATAAAATACTAAGTTTGTTTCTACAATTCAGTTTTTGAACAAATTAAACCTTGACATAGCCAGGCTAGATGTTTCCCCCTGTTTTAAGGCTTTGTGTTAAGCTAAGCTAATCTCCTGCATGTACACGAGAGTGGTATTCTATTTATCTTCACATCTAATTGCAAGAAAGCGAATGTTTACCAAAATGCCAATATATTCAAAAGATGGTTGTTTCATACTTTCATACAGTCGAGCAGTGTAATCAATCTTTGATGTAGGAGTATGTTCAAATTAAGCGCCTCCCAATTAACACTGTGCACTTGTTTTAATTTACCCTCTGTCACTAAAGTGATGCTTGGTCTTGTTGTGTTAAAATGAAAAAAGCAGTTGATGCATGCTTCAAAGTACCCACCTGCACACCCACACCTGTGCACACCTTCAGACCGACACTCATATCCAAGCTATTCACCTACACCCACTCATGCAACCAACAACACTCAGAGTACAAAGTAAACTCAAACAAATATTGAAAAAGAAACTTAAAGGCCATTGCTGAAGAGACTTAGCTTTGATTCAGTTGTTTTTACTGGAAGAAGAACCAGTTGGACTCAGCTTAGCAATGTAATCTGTTTAATTCTTTCGGCTTCTTCCACAGGTGGCTGCCCTTATTTACTCTCTTGTTGCTGCTCCGTCTCTGTTTTCTTTGTCTCCCTTGCACTGCCCTCGTTCTCTGAAATCAGAATTCAAGTGTTAATGGAAATTGATTTCCCCAAACTGTTCCCTTAAAGCGGAGGCCAATACATTTGCTGGAGTCATTGGGATAGGTGGTTGGATTAAGAATGTTGAGAACCTAGTAGAAATAGGCCAAAGTGAATTTACAGTGTAGTTCCCATGCCTGAGAAAAACAGACCTTTCGTAATATGTAACAGTTTACTTTTTAAAACTGAGCCTAAAATGACATATTTCTCTCTCACATTTTTCAGTGGTACAAAATAATTGATGCAACAAATAACCTCAGGACCAATAATTTCAATAATTACCTTTATTTCCCAGGCAGATTAGATGTAGAAGTGGATTTAGGACTTTGCGAGGGGGCGACTGCCTAAGATTCAAGATTACCTGTAATGATTTTGCTTTTGTGCGCTTGAATTACAGGTCGTGGTACTGATATCAAAACCTCTCCTGACATGAAACCTGGGTATTCACTCTCTCTCACATTCGTGACTTCTGTCTTTTTGTGTTGCCCACATGCTTCTTTTGTAATGGAGTTGTTTATTTCCGAACAGGAATCACGATCCACTTTTCCATAGGAAGTGAATTTCGGCTAATCTTAAATAATCTCCTTTCAGTTTTAAAGGTCGTCTTAGATATCTTTTTAAACTTTTAAACAGTTGTTGCCTTAATGGCAGTTTTAGGAACTGTGCATTGCATCATCAATAATATACTCTCGGCATTGGTTTTAGCAGCTGGTCTTCAACATGAAGCAACAAATAATTTAGTGCGGAGTGACAGTCCAGCCTTACGACATCATTCATCCTGATCCTTGTTGATGCTATCAATGCATCAACAAGCCAACTGCCAAGCCTTAATATGTGACGTACAACGCTATCATTATGCGATTTTGTGATCTGTCAAATTGACAAAACAAGTCTGTCCTAACAAGAGCTAATGAGGGAACCAAATGCAGCGGTAGAGAACATGATAGTGTGCCACTGACCAGTTCCTGAGTCACCTGATATCATATGCTTGACTCACCATCAGCGTTGAACTTTAGCTAAGGAGAGTAAAAGCTGTCACCCGGATATCATCCTGTTCAAAATGAATCCAACTTGACCCAGAGAACAAACTGCACCAAAGAAGTGTAAACTTTCCTCCTCGACTAAACTCTAAATTATGGTAGTGTGGCTCAGTCTCTGTTCCGTTCTGCTTCGATTGATTTAGCCTAGTTACATGTATTGTCTAAAGCCATGAGCTCCACTGTCATCCATAAATTTGTAAAAACATAAAAAAAGATTTATGTTTTTGCATTCTGTGATGTATTCCCTTTACAATGAACATTGTCAGTGAGGTTTTTGTTTTCTAAAACAACTTAAACTGCATTTCCCTTCTCTGGGGAGCAGCTGTGTCATAAGCAGATGTCACTGTGTGCTTGGGCTACTCCAAGTTAACACAGATAATTCTTATTAGCAGGATACATTCGATGTTGGTTCATTTTATTCATGGGATGTGTTGATAATAATAAAACAATACATTGCCACCTTGACATTTTAAAGCCTTAATTTAACAAGCTTTCATGTTAGCAAAAATAATTTTCATGTGAAGGGGTGAACAGTGAAGAATGAAAAGTCAAAGCACAAATGGCCCATTCCATAATATCAAACGCTGACTAAATCAGCAGGACTTCAGATGGGAGTCCACTCCCTGCCATGTTGCCACATTTACCTTTTAAGAAAGTTTCTTCCCTTAGCATAAGCTGTGCTCAGCTCACCATGTGCACAAATTGACAGTTACTTTTCCTCATCTGCCTTAACCAGCAGTAAACCACAGACGGGGGCATTATGACGACGTGATGAATCATTCCTTAAATGAACGTCGGGAGTTCAATTTAATTTGTGCTTGCCAAATCAATGTCTCATGCATCTGTGAAATTGGTTAATTGCTCACGATGGATCTGACTGGTGCATCATTGGAACCTGAGAATTAACATGATGTGCATTGGGGGGAAAAAAGTTGCAAAAGTTGTCTAATGCTAGAGATAAGCTGCTCACATTACCAGCTTAAAACTTGTTTGTTGGTGCATTTTCTAAGGCCATCTTGCGTAATTTCATCCAGTAGCTGAATTTCTACAATTTTGGACTTTTTTTTACAACTTTCTTTCTGTCATTTAGTGTGTCCAAATTCCACACTACAGTAGATATCAGTGGTGGAATATAAGTACATTTATTTATGTCCTGTATCTCTAAATTTGGTGATTTTGAATGTGAATGTTGGGTTGTGAAAGTTCTCTAATCTATTCATAAAACCCCTTGGATTAGCTGTAAGATGAAAACAAGCCTGTTTCTTTTTTAACTCATGAAAAGTTGACTTTGAGATACGTGGCTCTCACACGACAGCCATGCTACAAACATATGATGATCTTATAGAACATGATGCAGCTGCACAGCACAGAATTGGGGTTGTACTTCCTGTAAGTCAACCGATCATTGACATAACATACCCCCGCTGGTTGTTTTTTGTTTGTTTTTTTGTTCAAGCTTCATGTTAGAGAGTTGGTGATTTATCTGATACACATACTTAAAATAGTCAGTTAGGAATCCCTCTCCACACACATGCGAGTCATTCTGTTTTCCAAAAGCAGAATGTGTGTAGGAGACTCAACCATACAAAGAGATATCCGGCTCACACAAATTCGTATTAATTCCAGGGTGATACATTTATTTTTTTTCCTCTCACCCTCCTCCATTCATACTTTTATCATGAGGTGTCTTTAGGTTTGTTGTATGATTTGTCATAGTTGTGAGCTAACTAAAGCTGGGCTTATGTGTGGGTTTCCTTCATGTGACACCCACTATGCAGTGTGAGGGCAGGCGAAGGCTTACTGGGTTGAAGTGAGCGGTAGGCAGAGGAGAGGAGAGGAGGAAAGAGGGCAGGTGACGGGGTCAGTAGGACACTCTCAGGAAGGGTAACGTACTATGCATGCAACATATACTGAATGTTACAGTGATGTTGTAAGGATCACAAACTCTATATGAACTTCCCACTTAGAATAAATGGGTTTATATTATATTATATTATATTATATGAAATGCTTAAGAAAGTCCAGTCATAAATATGTATTTCTTCTTGTTCCTACAGTTGAATGTTTGAGTTTCACTGTGAAGAATGTGCATAGCTGTTTTCACCTTCATTGATAAATATTTCTTTGTGCTCATTGAAAATCTGATTTTAAGAGGTCCAAATATTCAGCCTCCAGTGCACATACATGAGAATGGACAGTGGAGTAGGAGACATCTTGTGTCCAGCAGGGAGAAGGAGTAGGTGCCATTTGAAGGATTTTAATATGGAAATTATACTTTCTTTCTTTCTCTTTTTCTCTTTCTGTTGCAAAAAGCATATCAGACACACATTAGAGATTTTCATGTTTTCCTTGATACATGTGTGGAGAGGATCTTTAATGTGTAGGATGGACTGGACAGAGAAAAGGCAGAGAAAAACTGAGAGAGGGTAACTTAACTGTCGTCATGATGGGGGGCCCCCATAGAGGTACAGTGATTATGTGCTCATATAGCAATCAGCGTGGAGGAGCAGAAGTAGTGTGGAGCACCACTCGACAGAGGGAAAGAGACAGAGGCTGTGGAAGTGGGAGACGACCTGCAGTTTGCCATGGAATCTCCGGGTGATGTCATCGTCCGTACTGACATCACTGTACACCCTCGCAGCACTGTCCATTTTAACCAACAGCAAATTAGAGGCTTCCTGGTGATTCATTTATATTAATCTCCTTTGCTGCCCTCTGATGTCTGTTATCACTGAATGAATATACAGTGTGTGGAGCACTGACATCTTTAAATGCAAATGTAAATAAAGTAATAGTTCTTTCTCCTTCACTATGGCAACGTCTGTTTGCTCCTTGGCTGCTTGGGGTGAGAAAGAATCAGAATAAGCTGCCTTAACAGCTCATATTTATCAGCATGGGGGTCATGTGTCAATTCTTCAAAAAGCACTCAGAAAGCACCAGTTTGCCAATAGTGGCTTTCTTCAAAAATGTTTGGCTGTCCCCTATAACATTTTCATATGTCATCAAGTAATTTCTTACTGCTTAGCTGACTTACATTCACACGTCTACTGCTCTTCGAAGTAAAACTCTTGTCCCAGCCACAGCAGCCACAGCAGCCACAGCAGTTGTAAACTCCTAAAATATCACATATATTCTAATTCTTGACTTTCTGTTCTTTATTTTGGTGGTGATTTTTTTTCTACCTTAATGGACAAAGGGCTTATACGAATTGCCTCTCATTCACCCATTCACTTACATTAACACAATGATGCAAGACATGGCCATGCCTATTGGGAGTTGCCTCGCCGCTATGCTTTGCCCTGGCGGAAAACCGTTGTGGCGTTGCGTAAGCCATTGGAAATAATGGGTTTCAGAGCGCAGTCGTGCCGTTGTCACGTTGTGTCTGAAAGGCCCATTACACACATGGACAGGACAGGCAGGCCACTGTAAACAGGTGCCTGCTGTGCCTGTAAATGGGGTTGAGGGTGGTGAGACTGAACCAGAACAGTAAAAGAGGGGAGCTGGTAATTCTCTACAAGTTTATCTCTTTCACAAAACATGAAGCCTTTTGATCCATTGTTAATCTAAAAATATGGACTTCCCCATGTATTTTAACTCATTATGTATGATTCCCCCTCAGACAGGAAGGCAGAGCCTCATCCTCCAGTCATCCCTGAGTAGTTTCAACCTTCTTCCTGGGAGGTAGCAGTACTGAGTTCATTTGTTCATTCTTTCAGTCATAATAATAGAATATAGTGTTTTAATTAAGAATTTGCGTAGGTTTTTAAGGTCTGAAAAAGTAAGGCACATCAAATTTCCTTGAACAAGGGTTTTCCATTCACAGAGCTGGTTAGATGCACTGGTATACACAAAAGATTTATCAATTGGAAGCTTAAGACTCTCGAGAGATCTCATCCCATGAGCAAAAATGATTTGCTGGCCTCTTTATAAACCTCCTGCTAGGCAACATGATAATGCCATTGGGCTAAGTCCATTAAAAATAACTGCTGGGATGTTATTCATAATCCCGTTGCTAAGCCAACCGGGACAAAAATAATGTAAAAATAAAACTTTATGACGAGGTGAATCAGCAGGACAGCTTCCTGGAACATCAAAGATAACTTCTGAAAGATTCGTAAGGTTCACATGGTTCTGGGGCACTTTGATTTAGATTTCAGTAAACATGGTGGCTGGTCAAAAAAACAAAGACCTCGTCCAGCGTCAGAGGTTGGGGAAAAACAGTCTACTGTCGATCAAGTCAAACAAGATAAATGAATGTCTAGTCGACAGTGCAATGACCAAATACAGGTGACGACCAGTTATTACTCTGTATCACAGCTGACACTTTCATAGATAATGCACACTCCTATTCAACGATGCAGTGTTTGACACGCAGGTGAAATATACGTACATCCTCCAGTGAGAGATTGTCACCAATATGTTGTCACAATATTGACTAATCAATTGTCATGTCATCTTCATATAAGCCTAATCAGTTTGATAGTTCTCAATGTAATCTAAGAATTTAGAATTTTAATGAAACTTTGCAATATCCTGTTTAAAGTGATCATATACCAAACAACTAATCAGTGCTGATATGTAGAGTGATAGATATGCTTTGAATTTTTTAGATATAGCTATAGCAGCCACAAAACCTCACAGGGGTCAACTTTTTGGTGTTCCAAAGAAACCATCTTTTTGAAGTTATACGACATATGATGAAATTAAAGTATTAAAGAAAGAAAAGCAGAAGCGAGGAGAGAAGACCTGTAATGCGAACACCAGGCAGAGAGAGACAGGGCTGGCCTCTGCCAGGTCATTAGTTGTGTCTGTGGCATAAATTGTTTGTGCCTGTGTGAGAGGTTGCAGAGAAGTGTTTGGCATCACAGTCTGGTTTTCAGCATTTCTGATCTTCTGGCAGCAGGCACCCCGCTGACACCTACATCCTGGCAGGCACGAAGTCAACATCTTTGATAATTCCTTAACACTGCAGCCAATTACCACACTTATGCAATGTTTCCAAATGTCACAAGAGGCTTTTTCTAACAGTTAAGTGTTAATGGGTGTTACAAGATGAGGGCGGAACAGAAAATTTCAATCAGGCAGCGGTAATTATAAGGCCTGGTTACTAATGACATACGCTAACGGATGTATTTGAATACAGAATACTATATTTCCAATTTGATCATTCAGATAGATTATTACTGCATAAATGAAGTAACTACTGCTTAGATTTCAGGCTCAGAGATAGAAAAAAAACAACAACAATGCTTGTGTGTTCAAGCTGCATGAAGTAATTCACTCCCTGTTACTTTCTTTTTGATGATCAGTTCAATGAATGCAATAAAATGTTCTCGGGAAAGAAGTTCAGATCTTACAGTGACATAATTTTACAACTGTTAAAAGATCTGGGTTTGAAAATGTTTTGCTTCATAAACCTGAAACAATTTGAAAATACTTCCGTCAATTTAATTGACTCAACTTGGAAAAATTCACTGCAGGAAGCCGAGATATTTCACTCTGGGGTGTTTTGCTAGTGGGGGAAGAGGTACACAGATATTTTGCTTATGTCAAAGTAATACAACAAATAAAAGTAGAAGAGGTACTGTCAACTCTAAAGTATCCAAAGTAAAACGACTCATTTCACAGAAAAACGACCAGAGATATAATATATTACATTATTCAACTGTATGAAAGAGGAATGTTTTGCCACAAAATTACTTGGATTTTTAGTTTTAGCATTTTTTGTGAAATATTGGATTTTCGTGCATCAAACAGATAAATTGAACCATATAGAAAGTATTTTTAAAAACAGTACCCACAAGTTATGGTTGAGTAAAAGTAAAGATACCATGAGAAAACATTACTTTGGTAAAAGTGAAAGTTACCCATCTGGATAGTACTCGAGTAGGAGTTCGAAAGTATCTGATATTAGTATCAAAAGTAAGTTTCTGGCAACAAATGTACTTGAGCTACAAAATACAAGTAAAATTAAATTATCCATATATTTAAATGTATGTTCTGTATACTACGGGTCGACCGCATTTCTTTGATTATCGTAGTTAGTGTTTGTTTTTTTTAAATCCAGTTGCCGATAAAATAATTTTAAAATGTGCTGCTTTGACTCTGATGCAACATTAAATCTGCAATTAATAAGTAACTAATGAAAAGTACTTTTGCCTGCAGCAGAAAATGGAAATACTCAAATAAAGTACAATTACCTTGAAATTGTACTTTAGTGCAGTGCTTGCGTAAATGTACTTTGTTACATTCCATCACTCGAACAACTCAAAGACATCTGAAATGTCCCGAGCAGACCGAACTACGCACAGCTTTTTTTGTAAGGAGGCAAAAAAAAAGGTTGCACTGGTTTGATCTTAAACAATTCATGTATTTTATGAGCTGTTTTCTTAGTCTGAAGAGTTATTGTAGCTATCATATAAATTTAGGGAATAAAAAGTACAACACATCTGCCTGAATTGAAGTGGAGTGAAATGTGCTTCAACCACTGGGCATTGCTGATTCTCATTTCTTTAAGCTGCTAGTTAAGATTTATCTTTACACATCACTTACATACAGTACACGACGGCTTCATTTTAAGTGCACTGCCACATTAGTCTTACTTCGCAATAAAAAAACATAAAAGTGGGTAAGTAGGTTGTTGCAAGATGTGGCAGAGTTTACAGCAGAGGAACAGGAATGACTAAAGCAAATATTACATATTCGATGATTTAATATTTCCTTAATGAACGTTGGTCTGCTGAACAGACTGCAGTGGGAGGAGGTAATACATTCCAAAAAAGGTTTGCTGTCAGCAGCATCACATCCATGGAAACTAACTGGGATTTTCGTTCTTTTTCGAACGTGGGTGGAGACTTTTCGGGGATCACCTGTGGAGGTGCAGAGCTCTTCAGATGGTATATGTGCTGTACTCCAGCTGATGAACAGAAAATCCCTTTGTCGCCATGACAACACCATGCACCTGCGTCGGAATGGCGTCAACCAAGTCCCTGAGCCTCACAGCAATATTTTTTTTCTCGCTTTTTCCCCCCTGTAAATCAAAGGAAAGCCTGCCCTTCAGCTTGAGTCATGTTATGATCTTAGAATCTGGAACAGGATATGACAGGAACAGAGTCTTTGGTGCTGCAATTAGTGGAATGGCTGTAGCATGGCATTTTCCAAGCTACAGACGCCATCCTGATCAATGACAAATCACTCAGCTACACTCTGGCCAGCTGTTGAGGTTTGATTTCCAGTGTCATCATGAACCTTTATTGACTAATCCAGAAAAAGTCACTCATATTCTCCTTCAAACCTCTAATCGTCCTGAAAGCAATTTATTCCTGATTGATGTAGAATAGGTGAAAATGTGCATAAATAAAGGGAGGGATGAGTGAGTGTGGATTTACAGGAAGTGGCAATTTTCCCACCAATCTTTTTATTTATTTATTTATTTATTTTTACTGTCCTTCATTATCCATCCAAACTGCTCTCCCTCTGCATGCTACATTACTTTGTGGACAATGATTGTCTACACTATGCAGTATCTGGATGCAAATGGAACCTCTCATCAAACATCTCCGTCTCTCTTCTCTTTCCTCCACTGACATGTCAGTGCACTCAGTATATTTGAAAGTGTAATCTGAGAGTTTACTCAGATGAGTTGTGGTCTCAATTGCGTCTCAGGGAGTTTGTAGGTGGACAAGAGCCTCTTTGTTACCTTTGGTCTAGTAACCTGTGTCTTTGAGTGGGTCCCTCTTAATAAACCTCACTGATGGCACAAAGAGACATCCTCTCTGGTCCTCTTTGTACTTGACATTAATCCCAACAAACTACTGCTCACAGAGTGTTTTTAGGTAGTAATTCTCCTGAAATTGTGTGCAAACAGTGATATCTGCCATGTTTTTAACCCTTTTCAGACATTGAATGTGTCTTTGTAATTCAGACATTTTAATGTAAATGTTACAATGGATTTATTTAGGAAACTGCCACATGCGCAAAAAGTTTTTGGCTGGAAAATAGCTGTGAGTTGAAAAGTTTAATAATATCAAGTTTTCTATCCAGGCCCAGACTGGCCATCAGGAGCACTGGGAGAATTCCAACCTGTCAAGCTGATTGGACTGCAGTTTCAGGCCAGTGTCAAAAAAATGCTAAATGAAATGGATAAAACAATGAGAAGAGGAGCTGCAATGTGGCAAAAAACTTTAGCACGTCATAGCACTACCCTTTTCATGTTTATTCTACGTTTTGATAAACGTAATCATGCGATGTGGAAAAGCAGGAGATGCATATGCATGGGAATAACCTGGAAAATAAAGACCTGTACACGCTTTTCTGTCGGTATCTCCTGCTACTCAGCTATCAGAGATTCGTTAAGATGAACATGAGTGCAGTCTGAGCTCTGAGAAAACGCCAGGTGCAAAGCAAGCGCACAAGAATGATGAATATTTATTCCTGTTGCAATTGACTAACTCCTGAAACTGAAGACACTCGGCTGTTAACTATTTTTGATGGGTTTTCTTAAACAAAAGTACAGTAAACAGAAAAAATATTTCAACAAAACACTGACAGTGTGTGGTCTGTCGTGAATGGGTTGCATGTGGAGACATTACATTCCCGGCCTAAATTATTATCTCAGTCCGACCCTGTTTCTATCCTCTCACAAGCTGCATCACTGTTTGTAAAAATTATTTTTTATAAACTGATCTGGCATGATATAAATCTCATTCAGTGTTTCATAGTTCATTTAACTGATTCAAAGAGATGATACTTTTAGAAGAAATGTATTTGCGACCTTCATCAGACGTACAAGACACAATTAATTTACCTCTGAGCCGGGTCTGACCCAGTAAGAATGATGTCATGACCTACATGTAGAAGTGATTCAGGCTTAAGAAATGAGATCAACAGGAAAGATTGCCATCACATTTGCATGTAGAGGTGGATGTCTGAAACACTGACATACATAAAGATGGATGACGCATCCCGGATAAGTACCGTCGCCTTGCGCTGGTGCCATCATTTGGAGCCATATTCTGCGCAGTAGTGATCTGGCTGTGGAGCCGCGGTCATGAGTCCCCGCTCATACAGCCCCCTGCTCAATCGCGAGTAGAGCTCAGCTGTCAATCTTGAAGGTTCACCTCCTTTTTATAGCATCAATTAACTAATTAAAACCAAACGTATCAGAAAAATGAACACTTGAACATACATACCTTTACTGCAGCCAGCCACCAGGGAGTGATCGAGATGTTTTCTCCACTTTTGGGGAGCTCTCATGTCATCCATCTTTATTTGTCTGTAGTAGCAGAGTTGTAATTGCTGATGTTTTGTGTTAACAGTATGTACAATCTTGTTTATTTATCCACTAGAGTTTGGTGCACACAAACCCAAAGTTTAATCATCATCATCTCCCTTTGAGAAATGCTTATTGGACCTTTGAATGTCATCAAGGCTTTCTAGAAAATGTCAAGACTAGGAGGGAGATGGTTTGAGTCTCTCACAGTAACATCTGGACACTCCCACAAGACCTTCACACTCCGCCTGTTGACTAGAGCTTTACAGCATATTTGGTATACTCACTCTTCACACGCACTTGAAGAACCAACACCCTTCCCACCCTCAGACTAACACTTACAACTCACATCCCCTCATATCCCCTTCATCTCCACACCTTATGACTCCCCTGACCTCTGCTCATCGAGCTGTGCTTTTCAAACATGCATGCATTTGTGCACACACTTACTTATGAACACAGTTTTTCCAATTGTATGCACAGAAAGCCTGTTTACTTTTTTTTTTTTTACCTTTGTTAATCACTGAAGCTCATTGCTAATCCTGCTCAGACTGTCGGGGTTTGGTGGAGATGGAACAGAAAGCAGATGGCTCAAGTGGAAGAATCTCTCAGACAGCATGGTGGTAAACAAGCTGTATTGTAGCGCAGTATTGAAATGTTCGATAAGAACTAAGTAGTGTAGTTTGTGCTGATTTCCAGGGGGGAACTTTCCAACTTTGAAACATATTTTACAACAACGCACACATTATATATTATTTTCTTCTTGAAAACAGTCAAATGCATTTTTAAAAGGAAGGTGGCACATGACCCACAAGATTTTTGATACCTGAACATTTTTCTATTTGTATTTTATAATTTTACGACTGCTATGTTTTACAAAATGTAGTTACAATACATTTATATCATGAGTCAAACATATTTTTCAAATTATGTCATAAATCATACCTCAAAAAAAATCATGGTTTCTTCCGTTGCAGAATGAATCAAGCTAATCATGACTTGTGATATTGGAGTCTTGAAGACAGACGTTAAGATTGGCATAAAAATTCCTTTGCCACGTGTGTGTGTGTGTGTGTCAGATGTGTGATGGTGTGGTTGCAGGTTACATGGCTTTCATTGGTAATGGAGCAGACACTGCTAAGTGATGTCAGCACAGTCTTTCCTGTACTCATGCTGCTTCCTCTGCATTGTGTTTGACAATACAGCTTTTACCATGTTGTGAGGTTCCTTTCAACTGTGGCTTTCATTTTCTATGCTCTCTAGAATAATTTGCCTTGTGGATGTAGCCTTTTTTATATTTATGCACCCTAAAATCTTTTAGTGAAGCAGACAATATTTAGCCCTTTTTTTTAAAGAAAATTGGCAGCAGTGTAGAGGCTGGTGTTGAAATGGTAATGGGTGATTTTAATAAGTGTGAGAGTACAAATAATTAATATGAAAATCTCTGAATAAATATACACCCTGATACAACGTGGTTGATTACTGAGCTGCAAAAACTGTGAGTGTATTTGTATAATAATCCCCCCAAAGTCGCTGTAATAAGTCTTGCCCTAAATTAAAGTAAATGGAAGTAAACAAAGCAAAATGAGAAACGATTGTTGGGTGATAGATCTAAATTTTGCAAATACTTTACTGAGCAGTCAGGCTACCATAATTCAGCTGAGTCGAGATGCATTTGAAGTGAAGTTGAAGTTAGTGTGGTCAAATCCGGATGTAATGTAGACGCAGGTTGCATGAGATTAATGACTAAGAGTAAAATGGTAGCGAATGTGTTCCTGAAGAGGTTTTAGTTGCCGTACAGCAGTACATTCAGGCTTTATGTGAGCACATTAGATGGTGTTAAAATGGAAAAATTTTTTGTTGAAGGCTCCATGATTTTGTTCACTTAGATGACACATGGATCAAAAAGACCCGGCTCCTCAATGTCCAACTCCCACTCCCTATATGCTCACTGGCCTGACAACACAAAACACTAGAGCGCTGCCATCGTCTTCTTGTCATTATTGTGTGTGTCTGCTCAGCAAATGCAGTGTGTGGGATAGATACGCTGCCTTAATATATTCCACTGCAATATATATTCATTATACCGTCTTTCCTGCCTGATAATGATTGTGGCAGAGGGGACACAGAGTGACTAACACTTCGTCTCGCTACTCATCTCTTCCTCTCCTGTCCTCTCGATTCCAATGTGACATCTCTTTCTACCGATCTTATTCAATGTCTTTCTCTCTGCCCCTTGTTGTTGACCTCTCTCATTATCATTTGCTATCCTGCTTGCTGTACCCAGGCCTCTCTCAGTGGGACCCATCTGTTATGTGGCTGCCACAGGGTCAACAACCAACCTAATAACAAAGAGTGGGCAGCCATGTGGACTTTGTTGATCTTTCTCCTGGCACACACTTCATATGCATACTTTTTACGGATGCACGCTCACACCGTGCGGTGAGTCAAAAGCAGGGGGAAACAATGCTCTCAGTGTGGGTGAGGTTCACAGAGCGGAGAAGGGGAGGGGAGGAACAAGGCAGGCTGCAAGATCAACAACAGGGAAAAGAGGGAGGGTCAGTGGTGCCAAGATCAAAGCAGAATAGTCTGAGTGGTTGATCAAAATGGTCAAGTTACATTTCTTCACCATTAGCATTAGGGCATGCATGGAGCACTAGGAGATATAATGACATTGACCATCTCGCTACAGTGCAATATTCTGCTGGGAAACCCTGGATCCTGGCATTCATATGGATGCCAATGTACACAAACCATCCACCCAAACACCCTTGCCGATCC